>FXXK01001610.1:125630-184444 GCA_900184695.1 Betula pendula | reverse complement strand
GCATCCAATTATCGACCCCCCCAGCATCAATATCAGTCAGCTCCTCCTCCTCCTAGGAATTCTGCCTTTGAGGATAAGGTGCTGTCTACCCTGAGCAATCTTGAGGCAAACACGCAGATGCTCAACGCTCATTTGCAATCCATTTCAAACTAGAAGCCCAAGTTGGCAGCTAGCTAATTCTCTCAATAAGAGAGCAAAGGGGAAGCTCCCCAGTCAGCTAGTGGCTAATCTGAAGGGACAGTACATGGTCAATGAAAGTCATCTAACGACCCTACTCATCAAATCCAAGCCATCACCACACTAAGGGGGTGCGGGAAAGTGGTTGGTAACAATGTAGAGGAGGAGAAGAATGGGCCATCAAAGAGTTGAATATGGCCAAAGATAAAGGAGTAAGCAATGAAATCCCATTCTCAGCTACTCCCACTCATGAACATCGTATGAGCCTAGAGCCCCATTCCCTGAACGTCTCAAGAAGCCTCCTTGTGCTGGAAAATAAGGAGACAAATTTCAAGAAATGATGGAGGTGTTCAAACAAGTCAAAATCAATATCCCCATCATTGATGCGATCCGATAGATTACCCCCGTACGCCAAATTTTCTAAAGGACTTGTGCACACAGAACGAAGGACAAGGAGCCACACTCCTAAGAAAGTTCTTCTCATAGAGCAGGTTAGGGTCTCTTATCCAGCATAGCATCCCCTCTCAAATTCAAGGACGTTGGTGCTCTGACCATTTCATGCATAATAGGAGACCATGCTGATGCAAACCAAGTGAGTATGGTGAGTATGGTGTCAGTGCAGCTTTAATGTTGTTGATTTATATTCATTTTGATATAGGTGATGATTTGAGGACAAATTCTTCTCAAGAGGGGGAGAATGATGCAAACCAAGGAGCTAGACATGCTGATCATACACATGGGAATGGAGCTGAATTTGCCAAGACCGTTTGTCACTTCTTAGTGGCCCAATTACAAGACTTAAAAGCTAAGTTTCAAGGAAGCACTAAATGGACTAATCCAAGAAAGTGGGCTGATTCTAAAAAGACCAAGATGGCTCAAATAATAATCAAGGCTTAGTCCATGTCATCAATGCATTGAAGAAGCCAATTAGCATGCAAAAACGTGACCAGCATGGTTTGACCATTAAAGGGTGTGAATTGTTGAGTTTCAAGGATATTAAATAGGGGAATGTACTTGGTCTTGGCTGGGTATGTTAAAACATTGGAATTTAGTCTTTAAGTCATTTGTGGCTGCCTTTAGAAGTGCAAAAGACCTAAAAAACCTAGGGACTTGTTTATGTTGATGTTTGTGTTGCTTTTAAAGCTATAGTATAGAATTTGCCACTTCTTGGAGGGTTGGTCCAAGTATATAATGGGGCGATTACGAATTTTGAAAGGAATAGATTGCTTTTCAGAAAAAATTATTATGCTTGTGAGGTCTTTTGTCCTCTTTGTTCTTAAAAGAACTTTTTGAACTTATCAAATTAATCTTGTGGCGTTCAAACAACCCACGTTTACAGGTGAATCGATTCTCTCATATGATCACTATGGAGATGCATTTCCTTTTTTAGGTTTTACCTTTGGTTCACATGGGTGGACGTACTCTTTGCAAAAAAATCCTTCGTCAAATTGTATAACTCATCAATAAAAAGTATTAAAATAATAATAAAATAGAGTGACGGTAAAGTCTTATAACGGCTCAAGACATAAAATTCTTGTTTACATTACGATCCTTGGGCCTTTCCAAAACACCGGTATTATTAAATGTGGCCCCCACACTAACACACTTTTCAAAACAAACCATTCGTTATCAGGCGCTTTCAATCAACTTTTTAAATTGAATATCGCTAAATACACGTCGCTGTTGAGAAAGCGTCTACCTCCAGCATTTATGTTGATTTGCATGGTGTAAAATTCTACACACCCACAACAAGTACTCTTGTGTAGCAGTGCAGTATAGAGAACTTTTTTGGGCTGGAAAATACTATAGCCCACGACTTATTGTCTATAAAAAGAAATCGTTTTGAATCGAAATCAAGATAAAATAGTTCATCTTTTTTTGTAGCCAACGTTAGTATTGGTATGAGGTGGGGATGTGACTTGTTTTATAAAGGGTGGAGACTAATGAAGTATCTTAAATTTTATTAAAAAGTGCTCAGGTAGATTTTATCGTTGAGCGCTGTCTGACCTGACAGGAGTAATCTCCTCGTCTCCCCATCCCTGAGAATTAAGCTAATTTCCCGTTTCCAGCTGTTCCCCACTCTCTCCACCAACAGTAAAGGGATTGTGAGACTATTGCTACTCTCTTGAACTCTGGCGGGGGGTGATGGGACCCGCTTGAAGGCACGTGAGTGGGATTTGCCTGATCCCTCGTCCAAAGTGGGGAATCACCCAACCCCAAGTTAGGTGCCTGGCGGAGAGATGGGAGGGGATCATCACGGATTGATCTTGGACAAAAACTAGAAGAGAAATGACACGTTAAGATTTTGAATATCATTCTATAAATTCGCACTATCTCTCAAGGCAATCCTTTTATCACGGACATGATGTCTAAGTGTTTCTTCCTGGACATCATCGATAAGGGAATTAACTTGTGGAAGACACTATATCTCCTGCCCACCCCATTCAGATATTTTAGAGAGAATGACCCCTATTGGAGGTTAATCTCTCTCTGGACTGCCTAAAATCTCTCCTCCAGACTAAAAGACTGATGGGGAGGCATTCCTTGAGGAGGTGCTGAATTTCCCAGACCTTGAGCTCGCGACGAGAAATTAGGATGATTTCTCCAACCAGGGTTGTAGGAATTTGAGTATGGGTCATTACCTGGTCTTGAGAATGCTGCATTTACTTGCTCATTATTCATCTCAGAGAATTGTCCAATGATGGGACAATCATTCACATCATTGTCCTAATAATATCAATAATGATAACTGTTAGAATATATTCAGAATATATTCTGAATATATATTCTAATAATAACTTATTATCTCTAAGTTATTCTAATCCTAAAATTCCTCTCAATTAGACCTGTAGCATTTCATTCCCCTTAACAGATAAATTTAATACCAAGTGACGGCAGCAATGCTGGATTGCTAATGGCGGATTAGGCCGTTAGAGGCGAATTTGAGGGCTTGCGAAAGTGGGTATGGTTATTTGGGTTTTCTTTTTTCGTGGTGGGGGTTTGGGTATTGGGTCACGGCAAGTGCTCAGGGTGGCTCTTTGCTCTCAATTGGTTGGTCCAGATGATTGAGGCTAGGTGGTGGTGTTTCAACAATTGAGGTTTTTGTTTCTATTTTTGTTTTTTTGGACAGCCATGCAAAGATTGTATGGAAGTGGTTGGGGCAGTTGGGTCGCAGTCTCTGGGTGACAAGGTTTTTTTGGGTTTGCTGGGGAGGAGCGCAGTGCAGATAGTGGAGCTTCAACGTGTGGGTCTTGACATTTAATGGAGTGACTGTTGTGGGTAGGTTTTTTTGGTGAAGACGAGAGTGACATTACCTACCCGCAATGAGCTGAAATTTCATCCCTCCACTCCTAGAAAAAACATATCTATCCACCGGCTGAACTTTGCCAAAAATTCTTAGGAGACTAACAAACATGGTTGGCTTTGTCATGATGACCAAAACTTGGCTATGATACCAAGTTGTTACATGCCTAATTTCTCAAGCATGTAACAAATAAATTTAGGGTAGTTCGAGGAAATGGTAGTAGTAAAGATTAAATGGAATACACGAATATACAATAGGTGACGAAATAGAACTACTTATAGCTAAATTACTAAAGTCCTAAAAAGACAATACATAACTTATTTTTTATTTAAATAGTCTTTAGTAGAAAGACTCTGTTTGCCGTAGGGCTGTAGACCCGTAACAGATGGTAGGTGGATCTCGTTTGCTTAAACTAGATATGAGGATGGAATGGAAAAAGAGGAGAAAATAGGTGAAGCCAAACTAGGATTTTGTGAGAAAAACGTAGGAAAATTGTTTGTTTCTTTGTCTGGGGAAAAAAAGGCTTCAATAGATAAGGAGAAAAAGTAAAGAAAGACGGGGGATTTTATACGTATTCAAAGAAAGGGATAGAGTTCTCTATATTTCATGTGCCCCCATGCAGCATATTCAGCATCGTGCTTCCTGTCTAAATTAATGCCTCATTTTGTCCAACAAGATGAGATCTTTAAACTACTTGAACCTTTTCTTTTCTTTTTTTTTGACAGTGAAACAACTACTACTTGAACTGAGAGGTGATTACAACCTACCTCCCTAAAGAAAATAAGTCCATAGATAGAGGAAATTACTCAAAATTATTTGTCATTTTCAGTCATAATAAAAATTTTGATACAACTTTTACAAAACATGAAATTAATAATATGGAGAAATTACATTTTCTATTCTAAACTATAAAATTACTGAATTTAATATCCATCTTACATTAATGTTCTCCATGCAACGATCATGTAACAAATAAAACAAAAAACACTCGGGAAAACATATGAAAATCTAGATTATATGAAACATTTAAGAAATTTTAACAAAGAACATTACAACTAACCCCTAAATTTATGGCTCAAATTTAAAATTTTATAGAGGGTAAGAAAGTAAAAAGAATCCTAATACTATATATAGGTGGACAGTCCAAGGTAATTAAAAAAAGCCCCTAAATATTTCAAATTGTTCGATCAAGTCCTTATGACCAAAGGTCCTCCATGAAATTGGTACATAAAAATATTCCAAAGGATCTTCATAGGCAATCATTGTCTCAAAAAGCTGTCCTACCACTTTGGAAAGAAACCCGAAGGCAGTGGTTTCACTAGGTTCAATTCTCACCGCCCTAACAAACACAGAAATTTTGGAGTTAATTACACCTTGTCCCACCCACAAACTAACACCACGTACCACATTCCACGTACCACATTTCCCACAAACAACATTTGCACTTACACCTATAAACAAAATGACTTGCAACTCGTTCCTCCAACCTACACTTTGTTCCTAATAACACCTTGAGTCAGATTCAGCAATTAAATGTGGATGAGAAAAGCGGTACATGCCTAACACGTGACATAGTTTGTGTTGGAACAAATAGGGTGTTAGTTTGGGGAAGAAGTGTAATTAACCCTAAAAAGGGTAAATGTCACGGAAAAACGCTTGTGTAACATGCAACTCACGTGTGACAGTTTCTGTCACAACTAACAGCCAAATCTGACACGGTGTCATTCGAATCAAAATGGTAATATGGGGGAAGAGTTATGAGTCATAGTTTACGGGTGTTAATTTGGCAGGAAAAGTGTAATTTATACAAAATTTTGGTATAACACCTTCCCTCTTGGTCCTTTGGCATTTCTCTTCAAACAACCATTTCTTGAGTTGCGATTCTTTCCAAAATTTCCTCTCATTGGGCATTAGGGAATATCGAGGTCATTGACATCCCATCAATATGTATACAAGAAACATCAGTGATCAACATTCAGGTCAGATACCCCCACAAATTCACATGCAAGGCAAAACTATTCCGGGCATACGTACAATTCAAGTCAATCTTGCCATCCCTCTTGAAGGTCTTTTGCCGGGAGATCATAATGCTGGAGAGAATCAAGACTGAAATGGAGTAGCACAAAATAAGAACCAATATAGAAATAACCCGTTTGGTGAAGTTTTCAAAAGCTCCTTTTACTTTTCAAATACTGAAAAAAATAAAATTAAAAAAATAATAATAATAAAATAAAATAAAATTTCAGATAATAATTACCAAACAGGTTTTTAAATGTGGCCCCACCACTAACACACTTTTCAAAACAAACCACAAACCACTTTTTATGAAACAAAACATAACACTATTTTTCAAAAACACAACACAACAATTTTTAGAAAACTTTCTACAACTTTATATAAGAATGTTTTGAAAAAAACATGTTCTCTTTTTTTGTAATGGTCTTGTTAGTAATGAAAAATTAAAAAGTGCTGAGGCCGCCCTGAGTCTCCCCTCCTACCTCCAGTGTCCACCCCAACAAAAGGGATGGAGACCTAGCCCTTTTTGCTGGGGGTGTGGGGACCCGCTTGAAGGCACGTGAGTGGGTTTCTACCCTCTCAAGTGGGGAACCCACCCCCAATGTGCCCCTTGCGGAGGGGATCATGATCTTGAAATAGAGAGAAACCATATCATAATCCAAATTAGATTTTATAGATCTAATGGTTTATATCTTGCCACATGGTTAATATGTTGTCATGTCATTATAAATTTTTAAATGATGTGGCACTATGTACATCTTCGTCCTCCAGTGCAGGGGTGGCAGTTGCCACCCCCGTAGAGACCAGCTTTTAACAATTTTTTTTTTTTTATGTTTTGAAAACTTCTCAGTTGTGCTTTTCATAAAAGCTTTTTAGTTTACTAAATGAATTGTCCTCTATGGACCCCACAAACAACATTTCTCAATTTTCGCTTTTTCAAAAACTCTTTTTTAGACGCCAAACTCTTTTCGAAACCTTTACCAAACGGGCCCCTAATTAGAAATGCATAATATTTTAAGCACTAAGAAACCATAACAGAACAGAATGGAAGAAATGCTCATTGTACCTGCAATTCTGAGGAACCGTCCAGGATAAAATTGACAATCCCTTTAAACTTGCTGGCAAAGACATATATTGCTTCCAATCCTGGAGCATAATTCTGAGATCATGAAGCTTGTTGTCTAGACCAAAACAACAATTTGCATGCATTGTACAAACTAGATTCAAATCTTTGCTAGGTTCACAAAGCCCACCAAAGTAAGCAGTGTCTAAGAATTTCATCTTTAGTCCAATATCCATGATGAATGGATGAAACTTGATGATATTGAGCACATCTTGATCATGATATTCAGAATAAGTTTCATGTGAAGAGTACCAGAATTTGTAGAACTCTATTGACCGGTTATTTGACTTTACATAGTTAAACCCTCCATTGGGTCTGTTCTGTACATCATCAGAGCTCCCTATGAAATGATCACATGCTATCTGGAAATCTGCATCCAAATAAAACTGTGGAAATGGGTCTCTGAACCACATGATATCAGCATCCTGGAGAAAAAACCAACCAAAAAGCCATTGGAAAAAGCAATTACCACTACAAAGCCATCTAACAAGTTGCAATGTGATCCACAAATACCAATACAGAAATAACAAGTTGCTATTATTGACGTAGAGAAAATACCAATAAAAAGACTTTTCCAAGAATTTCGAATCTGCAGCTTCTTATCAGGTTGCGTCTGTAACACCCTAGACCCCCTAGGTAAATTTTATGATGTTATTGCTGTTTTATTTTATTTTTTTAATTTGTTGTGTGGTAGCTGATTGCTTAATTATTTCTTCTAATTTCGTAGGTTTAATAATAGGGGGGTATGTTAGAGGGCTGAAAAGACTTATAAATAGCAAAAAGGTCAATAATTGTTAAGTCTAAAACCTAATAGAATCTAGACAGGTTTATTTTTCACAAAAAAGGGAAGTCTTCTTTGCTAAATCAAGCCCTAATTGTATGCCAACTCCTTCCTATTATCTAGAAGTTGTTCCCTAACTTGCTTCAAAAAGAAAAGAGGTTCAGTTTACATGGAAACTTAAACCAAATCTGCTGCCAGCTTGTAATCAAACTTAAAACCCTAATTTCACCCCAGAGCCGTCAGTCTACAGCCCCAAATCTGCTGTCAGCTCTCTTTCTCTCTTTTACTAAGAAAAATAACCTACAGACAATCTCCCTCACAGCTTCAACCAAAACAGGTAGGATTCTCCAGGGTTTTCTCAAACTTTTCTATTGAAAAACTGAATTTTAGATTGCATGTAGCCTACCTAAATTTATGTATCATTTTTGTGTAAAATCAGTTGCAATTTGAGCTTCAAAACTGCTTCCTAGAAGCTGCCACTTGCTGTCAAGCTTCTAAGCAAGATTTTGGTAAGTGTTCTCTTATGATTCTTTAAAGTTTTTTAGAATTCATTTTTAACAAATGTGAGAAAATTTCCCGTGTTTTTTATAAATCCTATGTTCTAAATCTTGCAAAAACAGTGCAAGAAAATGATTCTTGCATAGAGAGAACTCTTGCTGCCAAAAAGGAAAAGATTGTCTTTTGGATTTCTCCTAGTTCACAACCAGAATTTGCTTAGGTATGAGCTCTCTAATAAGCCTTGTAATTACTATTTAGGTATGTTATTTTTTCTAATAGTTTTGTTAATTTTTTGTTTTAATGACAAGGCAGGTCACTTCATGTACTCACCCGTGTTGGGTAAACCTCCGACCCGTGCAAATAATGGAATTAAAGTTTGATGTTTGAGTTTCCTATGCATGCTGCCAACACTATGGAAAATCCTTTGGATCTAAATTCTTCTCTTAAACGACGTAGATATGGTTTACAACAAGATTACATAATTGCCTGATTGTTTGACATCATCACAACATAATCCATAACTAGTTAAGAAGTGTATGCATTGCACTGAAGAGGCCAAACAACAAGATTAGGTTGCTGCAAAAAATTTTGAAGCACTGCAGTCACCAAAAAAGGTGGTTGTAGGGCTTTTTCCCAAAAAGATGTCTTGCAACAAAGTGACCATAGAATAAACCCTCATTAAATTGTCTTTCCAATAGTCCAAACCATGCAATCATTGGATATTTAGGATTTACAGCGGAATAATCTTCGTTGACATATTGCTAAAATTTCAGCTTATACACACAAACACATTAGTTGAACCTTAAGGCCTTAAAGCCTTATCTTTTTGGCCCAAGACCAGACTTGTCTAGGGGACATTAAGGTGACAACAAAAAACCCTATAGAGACTAGATGTAAGTAGTGTGGGACCCACACTCTAAAGAGCACAAGAATAAGTTCACATTGCATGATCCATGTGTTGAGGTTTATGCCATAAATTCCAATTATTTTGAATGATATTTTAGTTTTCATTAAATAAAGTAGTTTATTTACCGATTTATTTAATGAACATTGAGCATATAATTGTTTACATATATGCTTTTAATGATTGTTATTTATCATATACATGTATGGTCCATAAGTTACATTCAATATGACTTAAATATGAGTAATGAGATTATCACACGAAAAATCTAAGTCATAAACCTTGTAACTTATAAATTATTATTCGTAGTCGATAATGGAATTGAATATTCCATTTGATAAGACAACACAGCAATCATAATGATCTATATTAATCATGTGAAGTTGAGACTTTGAGTTGATGTGTTGATGCAAATACAATGCACTGAACGGACCACATGAGCTGTTATTCTCTTATAACACTATCAAAAGAATAATTTGAACTCATCACTCTTATAGCACTGACTCTCAATCCTGAAAGGGTCGTGAACTCAAATGTGAAGTAGATGTCACTTTAATACATTTAGGAGTGAGACCTTTTGCGATCAAAATTCTCGGTGTGTCGGGAAATCACATATAGCATTGTGAAAACACCACTCCTCAAAAAGGAATCTAAATTTTTTGATTTAATCAAAGAGATAAGAAATATCCCCTTGAAATATGTTTAATGGAATTGGTTATTCTAAATCCTGGGTCTAAGTGTTTTGGTAAGAGTTACTACAACTTTATATACAAAGTGAAACAAGATTTCACAAGTACAAGAATAATCAAGGGATTAAATTGGGTACTCAAGGATAAAAGGTAATGAATTAAAGTGACAATCATTTTATGACTTTAATTCGACTACAGATTATTTCACGGAAGGTCCAAAAGCAATATAAGAATGTCATTGGGACTATTTGAATAATCAATATATAAAATACTACATTGCAATTAGAATTGTTTAGTGGAATTTAATGTAATTAATAATAACCTAGGACACGTCATGAGATAACAAGTGTCCTAAGCCTATTGGAGCTAGTTTTATTTTCCCTCTTGATCCCTCTCCAAGCTAATTTAATTTGACCTTATTTACACAGGCATATTAACCCCAATGGCCATGTTTCTCAAGGAGTGGAGGCTAGGCAATTTCCTAGCAACTTCCATGAGCCTACATGTGCCTGTAAATAGGGAGCTTGTGTAGGCAATAGATGCACACTATGTTGTCAAGAGTTAACCAACACAACTTAAGAGCCCACATTCTTGGTCTCTTGCGAGTCATTAGAGAGTAGGTTTAGAAGCTTTAAAAACCCTACCTATACACATGCAACTTGAGTTTGGAGTTGAAATCAAAATCAGCACTTAATCCTAGTGAAGGCCGAATTCACTATGTAAGTATTCTCCTTGCAATTTTTTTATTGCATAATCTTTTGCTATAGTTTCATGATCTCTTTCTTGGGCTTTTCCACTGTGCATATGATGCATAATCCTACCAATTGGTATCCGAGCGGGATTTTATTGAAATCATAGCAAAAATTTAAGTTTTAGAACCTTCAAGACCCCCTGTAGGGAGACCTGTGATTTTGCAGGGACTGTTTGGAATTGTTCCAGCAGTCCCAACCACTTGTTTTTCATTATCCTTGGTCATTTGGCATGTCTATTAACATTATAGGACCTTAATTGGATCATTACAAGTGGCTGGTTGCACGTTTAATGCATGATTAAATTGTTGCATCAAAACAGTGTTGCTGCAAAATTCTGCAGCAACATGTGTTCATATTTTTCATGTTTTGCAAGCTTTAAAGTCTTTCAAAAAAATTTGGGTTGATTGATTTGGCATGTTAAAAACACGGTTAACATGTTAGAACCATTGGATCAGTATTTTAGAAGTGTTCTAAACACGTTTTCCAATTGTTTTCAACGTGGTAACATGGCTGGAATTATGAATTCCAGCAACATGCATAACATGTTTGATTGTTTATGATGGATAACCAATGAAAGCTTGTTTCTTTGGTTATAAATCATGTTGTATAATGTATATAACATGTTTGGATCATGATAGGATCAATGCATGGTGTTATTTCATGTGTTCAGTGCTTGAAGATTGTCTTCAAGTTGTTGGTCTAGAACACATGATTTGATTTCAAAGTTGTTTGATTTTTGTTTGAATGATTTTATTGTTGTCATTGATTCAAAAAGTGTTTTTGAACATTGAAACATGTTTTTAAAATCAAAACGTTGATTTTGTATGGCTGCATGCATGGTGGTCCAACCACCATGCAAGAAGGCCACGGCTTGGACCCATGGCTGCACCTCCTTGGGGTGCCAGCCAAGGATCCGAACCGTGGCTGCTGCCACTCCCTAGGGCAAAGGACTAGAGTAGCCACACCTCTAAACAAGGGTGGCGGCTACCTAGGTTTAGGTTTAGGGTTTTCTAAAACCCTAACCCTAATCTTTTTTTATGGGATTTTAAATTTATTTTTGTTTTCTCAAATCATTTAGCGTTGATGATTTTCCTAGTGAGAGTGGAAGTTAGACTTCCAAACCTTAAGACAAGAGGAGATTCCAATCTGATTGGAATGTGGTTTCCAAATTTGATTAAGTTAACCATATCTTTGTTGGATAGGGTTCCCATTTTAGGAAACTCATTCCCAAAATGCATTAAGACCATTCTAGGCATTCTAATAAGATTAGAATACCTAGAACCTAGTTAGATAAGGAACCCTAATATGACTAGGATTCCAAAGACCAAGTCCAAGAAGGATTCCTAGTCTAACTTTCCAAGTAGTATAAGGCTTCCTAGTGTAACTAGGATTCCTATGGGATTAGAAAACCTAGTTTGACTAGGATTTCTATCGCGACTTGGACTCCTATGTTAAGGTGGATTCCTAATGAGATTAGCTCCTAAATTAAATAGGACTTTCACAGGAAGAGTTATCCTAGTTTGACTAGGATTACGTCCCGAGCAAGGATTCCCAATGAGATTAGGAAACTAATCCATTTTTGGAAAGTTTTGAAAGGACAAGGTCACAATTGTGATTAGATCAAAGTTGGTTTGAATAAAACCCATTTATTTAAAACATCAAGTGGGAGAGAGATTCCAGAGTTGAGTTTGGAGGAGAAATCAAATTCAGCTCTTGATCCTAGTGAAGGCCGAATTCACTATGTAAGTATTCTCCTTCTTGCCACTTTTTTATTGTGTAATCTTTTGCTATGGTTTCATGATCTCTTTCTTGGGCTTTTCCGCTGTGCATATGATGCATAGTGTGATCATTCAAGAAAAAAATCAAAACTTGGAAAAGGAAAATAAGTGTATGAAAGTGGAGAAAGAAGATCTGCCACTTAGTGTGGGAAAGCAATGTTCAGGAAGACTAAACAATTGAAAAGAATAAATGATAAACAAAAGTGTTAGCATACAATAATTGTTCGTAAATGTTTGCTAAGGTTGCTAAGTGAAGTGTATTGAATTCTAGAAGCTAAGGAACGAAATAAGTAGATAAGATCGTACATTTGCTTTCTTCAAATGTCAATGTCATGTTTTTCATAAAATTGTTTTAAAAAGGTATATAATATAATGCTAGCCTTTATTTGGTAGCCCCTTTTTATGCATCCAATACTATATGTTTGATAAAGGGTTTAAATGTAAATGATTTTAAGTGCATGCTTTCGTAATGTTTTATGAATACGTTATGAATATGTTATGATACTTGATGAAAAGTAAACAAAAAGCAAGAAAGGAAAGACAAAGGAAGTGATTGCATGAATGCATGAAATATTTTGAAGACGTTCTCCATAGGGCCCTCTTATCTCTCTTCCTTTCTCTGAACTCGAGTTATGGAAGAAGGAACCGACCAGGAAGGATGTATCAGCAACAACTGGATTTATTACATTGCCAGCTCATGATGTTCATATCCATCTATTCCATCTATTATGCGCCTCTGCATGACACATTGGGTAGACCTCATACAATATAAAATGTTTTTCTTGGCCACATGACATGATGTGTGATGGTACCAGATTTAATAGACGGGGCAGCCATCTTGTATGGTCCGCCAAGAATGACTCACTCGAGCGTGCCATTGTTTATCTAGTGATGTCAATATCCTTGATGTAGTTCCACTTGTGGCCACGGGAGCGAAGTCGGGATCCTTGTGATCCCTACCACTTACACACAGGATGTAATTGTGTGTCAGCCACTCAAGAGATTAAAGGAAAAGAAAGTTCATAATGTGTGAATGTTGTACTTGTACTTTTTCATGTTTTTGAAAGGAAAGTTGTTTCCAATTTCATTACTATATGTTGTATCCACTTACTAAGTATTCGACCCACCCTTCGTTTTTGTGTTTTAAAACTCAGATGATATCGTGGATGGTTCTACAGGTTAGGGAAACTAGAGTTGGTAGCACAATAGTTTGTTTTTGTTTTAGCAAACTTTGTATGACAAGACTAAGGACATATTTGGTATGCAGAATGGCTATTTTAAAAAATAAATTTTATTAATAATAGAATAAGTGAAATTGATTATCTTTGGAATAGTCATTCCGATAACCATAAGGGAATATCTATTCATTCAATTGAGGTAATAGTTATTCCTCTTAAATTTAAAAGGAATGGTTATTCTCTCAATCGAATGAATAGGCATTCCTTCATAGCCATGAAAATATCTATTATAAGACTAATTCATTCTACTCCTTCCATTCTTAATAAAGGCTATTCCAATAAATAGTCATTCTGCGTACCAAACATAACCTAAGGGTTTAGAAGTTAAGTTTTAATAGGATAAGTGTTAATGCCAATAATACGATGCTTTAAATTTTAGTTGTTATGAGACGTATGGTTTGCTAAGATTTTCAATTTATGGAATTTTTGTATCCTTATGGTTTTTATTCAAGTGATGTGTAATATCGTCTTCCTTTGTTTTTTTTTATAATTAAGAAAATTTATTTAAAGCATAAGACGCCCCTAAGTACACAAACAATATACACAAAAGGCTCCAAATACAGGCAGAACCGTCAAACCCGGCAAGCCTTCAAGCCCAAAACACACAAATCAGCAAAGCTCAAAACTCACGAGATACACAAAGCTAGAAAACGAGAGGCAGGTTAGGGGGTGTTACAATTTTGGTATTAGAGCCAGGTTATAAGATTCTATAGACTTAAAGGTTAAGGAAATAGGACGTGACACTTGGGGCTTTTCCTTAGGATTGTTCCCAGCTTGTACGAGGGTTTACATAGGACTTGTATGTTTTATATGTTCTTGGTATGTTTATATATGTTATTTGTATGTTTCATATGTTATTTGCCTCATAGATGGCATTTACGACAAGAAGTCAAGCTAACTTAAACCAATGTAAATTTGAGGACTTCCACAACAAGAACAACAGGAGTGTTCTGGAGGTCCCAGAGGGATTAGCTACTGCTGCAACACATTTCTTTGAAATGTTCACCAATGGTCATGGTATGGGTACTAGAAGCACGGAGTCTAGATGCACCTTTGAGAAATTCAGCCGCCAGCATCCACCGATTTTCGATGGAAAAACCAATGCCATAGCAACTGAGGAGGATGGAGAAGATCTTTAGGGTGTTGCATGCACCAACAAGCAGAAGGTGGAGTACACTGCTTTCAACCTTGATGATGTTGCTGATGAATGGTAGACCGCAGCAAGGATCTTCTGCAACAAGAGCTGGGAGAAGGAGTTCCAATCTCTTGGAAGCGCTTCTAGAGGGCTTTCTTGGAACGTTTCTTCCCTCGGGCTATTAGGGAGGCCAAGTCTGAAGAGTTTGCTGACTTAGTCCAAAGATCGATGAGAGTAAAGCAATACGCCACCAAGTTCATTGAGCTTTCTTGCTTCACAATAATCTGATATGGAACGAGGCAAGGAAGGCCAAGGAGTTTGAGCAAGGCCTAAACCAAAGGATCCTTGATTGCATCATCACACTCCAAAAAGTGAACTTTCCTGACTTGGTTGACAAGACTACTATTGTAACACTTGGAGAATTTAAGGTCAACTCACACAAGCTTGTCACACCATTCGGACAGATGACTTTGTCGCAAGAATTTGGCTTTGACATTAGCAATTAGGGCATCCTTCTTTGCAATTATTGCAACGAATGTTTCCCTCTTTATTTTTGCATAATCCTCTTTCTAAATTGCAATGTGAAACTTGTGAACTTGCTAAATATCATCGGGTGTCATTCTCTCCTAGCATAACTAAGAGCAATCATATCTGACATTATGTCGGGTTCGGGTCGTGTCGAAGCATGTGTATAAGACTATATAGGTCATCCCTAACCCAACCCATTTAATTAAAAGGGTCCGACTCCTCAACCATAACCCATTAATTTCATGTTGAATTCGTGACGGATTCGCAGGTCGTATAAAAAATTATCAGCCCTATTCTTAACCTGGAAAGAAAAATTGGTAGAAATTGAACCATAAAGAAGGGAGGGTGGAGAAAGAGCTACCATCACTTTAAGCGTTTCTTGGAAGAAGGATTTAGACACAGTCCAAAATTTCAGCAAAAACGAATTTTCAATCTGTTAATTCACACCAAAATAAAATCAAAGATACATTAACTGCCCAAGGAATGTGGCTAAGATAACATTCTTCCACTAACATCCACAGCAGTTTTGCCCACAAATAAATTATCTCCTAGCATGAAGAACCAAGAATATTTTTGTTTTATTTTTACTTCTATAACATCAACAAAATATAGTTTCTCCAGAATACTCATCCAATAAAAGAAGACATAGACAGAACAGCCATAAACAAATCTTTTTTTCTTTCTTATGTGAGTGTCAATGCAGATCAAGTTTGAATTTTAAGAGAGACTCTATATTCCCAAATCCTCGACAAATTCCTAGCTGCTTTCATATAACAATTCAAGTACCACTTTACTCCCTAGACTATAGTATAATGCTCTTTTTTGTCAGTTGGAAGCCCAAGTATACCCATTCCTCAAACACAGCCAACTTTTTCTTCTTATCTTTGGCCCAAGCAACCTCGCAGGAAAACCTTACACTACCCTGTTATATCTAGCCCCATCAAACCAAACATAGATGTAGTGTACTCTCCACTTCTTCACTATATATAAACCTTGCACTTTCCCAATCAAACCAAATAAACAGATGTACTCAACTCTTCATTCTTCAACATCAAAAGCCAAAGGGCAATATTCATCAGGTACTCCTGATCAGTTATATTAAAATGTTTCTTCTTTTTCTTTTCAAATGTCAATTTACAATGTTAAGGTCTGAGGGACACACACTTAGTCAACCTAAGAGATAATCACTTACCTGACAGGTGGTTTTACAAGTTGATGAAATTAATTTTGGGCATGAGTGGATGTGCACTTGTTAGTGTGCATAGGGCACAGAGAAGAGATTACCGTGAAAACAAAATTGTAGCCCATCTCAAGAACAGAGCGCAGGAAATCAATCCTTCTCCACATCATCTTCAAGTAATCAGGGGTCATAAAGTAGGCCTCGCGATGAAAATCAACTCCTTCACTGACAAGAGAAAAGCAGTGGGTATGTACAACCAGACATCGTGCAAACGCCTTTTGATCCAAGGCAATGATCACCAAATGGTTCAAAAGCCTACGCGTGCCATCTCCAAGTCTAAAGCTTTCTAGGAAGAGATCAATCACTGAATTTGGAGCTGCCCACGCTTCATTTAGAGTTGTTAATATAACAGTCCTGTCCTCCATGGCAGCATCCTTCAAAACCTTTTCAAGCCTATTTCCACCACTAACCTACAATAGTTTCAACAAAAAAGCAAAAACTATTCAATCAACTCTTCTATAGAAGACGAAGTCAAACACATAAGCGCAAGAGTAAAACATGGAATTGCTTTCATTCCCACATCAGCTATGCAAGCAGAATATGCATTTTCTTAGAAATTTGGTATACATACAAAATTGACATTGATTCAATGACATCACTATATTGTAAGTGATGAAGTCAACATGGAACATCAGATGATGAACTTTGAAGTTCATCTCAAACCTTAACCATCTATTGTGATGTCCCGTTTACAATCACAGTAAAAACTAAAGCGTGTTGGAAGGGAAAAAAGATATGGCTAGTGGTATACCCAAACTTGTAAAAGAAAACAAAACCTTTTTAGCAATATAAACTGTGCCCCTCTACAAAGTAAATGCAGTACAACAACCAGTATTTGGTTCCAGGTGTATATCTACTCAACCATGCCGATGGAAATGAACTGAGGTGTATATCTACTTCAACAGCCATACCAGAGTAGGTTTACAAAATGGTTCAAAAAATTGATTTCCACCGCCTGTTAATTGAAAACCAAAAACACCTTGGGTTTCATTTGGAAACATTTACCTCATCAAAATTATATATGTGTGTGTGTGTGTGTGTGTGTGTATGTATTATACACACAACACGCAACATGGCATACTCTAGTCATTCAGTTTGGTTAATCCAAAAGTTGTTTCTAAATTCTTTCCATCACATCAAAACCAATAACCAGAGCAAGAGATTTGATAAGAAAAACAAAATTGATAATCGATTAGCAAATTCACAACATACCTACCTAATAACCAGCAAATTAATTAATTAGAGATAATGAGAAAGTGAACGAACCAGAGGAGAATCGTCGGAGGCAGAGGAGGAACCTGAGGGGAAGGAGAAGCGAGAGGGGAACCGTAGGGAATCTGAGGCTCTGAGGAGGACCAACAAGGAGAGGGAGACGGCGGCCAGGAAGAGAAAGCGGCGGAGGACGAGAGCTCCGGGTTGTTCCGGCGGCATTGTCGGAGCGACGGCCGAGCAATCACCGGTGCTTCGAAAGGACGCCGTCGCCGGGGGGGATGGCCTCCGGTGGTAACGCACTCGCTGCGGGCTTATCATCCACCGCTACCTGGGCCGGAGATCGGAGCATATTCGTAACCGATGCCGTTCTGAATTTTTTTTGATGATTTCAGTGTATGAGCTTTCGTGGAGTCAAAATGGCAAGAGAGAGAGAGAGTTTGTTCGGAAGGACGGATAGGGATTGTGTGGGTCCACGATGAGAGAATTTGGTTGCCTAATTAGAGCATCTCGGGATAGGGATTGTGTGGGTCCACGATGAGAGAATTTTTTAGCTACTTAAATAACTTCTTTTGTTTTTACCTTCTCACCCCATTTTTTCTCCCTTTGTTTTATTCTTCTCTCAGCAACCCACAAAAAATCACAGCAACCCATCCAGCACGTTGCGCTCTAACTCTTTCCCAAACAAACAATAACCCAAACCAAAAATAGCAAGAACCCAAGGAGAAACATTTTTCTCTTCCTTTTCCTTCTCCACCCATTAAAGCCTCCTCTTCCAAACACCTTCCAAAGCCACACACCCCCCTCCATTTCCATCTCCATAGCTGATTTCCCCAATAACCAAATCTAACGGCTGTGGTAAAATGTTGGTTTTTGAGGCCATGATTGATTTCAATTGGAGTGCGAAACTTGTTAATCTTTGAGAGCCATTTCTTCTTTTGTTTTTCCTTCCACATATAATTGATTGTTGGGCCTTTCTTGCACAGATAATTAGGTTTTGTATCTGCATTCGATGCAAAAGCAAAAGTGAAGAGCGAATAAAAGACAATTTCGGTGCAAACATGGTGGTGCTACAAAGGGAAGTATTCATTTCAGCAATTGGTTATAAGGTCTCCTGCATTGTGTTCTCCTTCTCCGTGCTTTGTGTTCTTGAAGAAGAAATGACCGGACTCCACGCCTACCAGCAATCTTTCTCCAACGGCGAGATCACCGGACTCCACTCCCAGCCCCAACGACGAGAGTGAGAGAGAAGAGAGCGTCTCTGAAGGAGAGGGAGAGGGAGAGAGAGAAACAATAATTAAAAATTTAGACATTGTTGTTAATACACTGGACCTATTTCTGCTGGAGATGAAAATCGGATGATTTTAGCCAAAACTAGCAATTATGAAAGGATTTAGCTAATCTCTTTGGATGCTCATAGGGCAACATAGCAACTTGCGAATATTCTATGCTCAACTTGGATTAGTTCGACCGAATAGTTCATTAAACAAGTAACTGTAACGCCCAATAATATAATTAATTTTTAATTAAATTTATAGTTTACCTCTCAACCTTAACTATTTAAATTAAGACTCAGAGATACCTCCATTCAATTAAAAAAGTAAATGTATAAAACATCGACTTGAAGATTACCGTAATACAGGATTAAGTCATTGAACTATGATTAAATTATAGTAAACTGTCTGTAGGGTATTCATATTAGTTAACTAATAACTATCTGAATCCACCACTTAACCATTCATCAAAGTAAGCAGCGAAATAGTTGATTTGAGTAATAAGTAATAAACAATTCTATCATCAATGCTTTACATCTAGAAAATCAAACCTAAGTATATCAACTGCCGTCTCAATACCGTGATCCCAGTGAGACTCTCAAGTGGTCAAATTCTTGAGGATTTGTAAAATACTATAGTATTTTACGGGGAATAAAGAAAGTAATTGAGTGAGTCGACCGACTTAGTAAGTAAATTATAAAAAATGATGATGTATAAATAATTTTAGAAATGATTATAATTAAACATGATATTTTCACAAATAGCATGTTTGATTCCAATTATTATGCCTTGGTAAAAATGGCGTTTGGTTTTTAGAAAGTGGCATAATCTCGGAAACCTAGCACTTAGATTTTGATACATGCAATATAATGTACATATATATGTATATAAGTCATATGTTAATGATATGGTTTACCTGAGACATTATTCCCTCTCAGCATGGTTTACGCGTACCAAATGACTTCTAATACAATTTTGGTGCCCTGAACATTATACAAACATATTGTCTTAAACTAGAAGTCCGACCAAGTCCGACCTTGTGTGGCTCACACTGACTAGCAAATCCATAACTTGTAATAATAGTAAACTCATGGTCATTCTACTACACGTACCGGTATACCATGGCGTACCATGCAGATATTGTTTATTTATTCCAAAATAAAGGTGTTTATACAAACAAATAACATCACGTAATAAAAGTTGTAAACTTGATTAAGAATAACGTGCTCAGTTGTCTAACATATCGCACTTTTAATATTAGCAGTTTTATATTCAGTTATTTACTTACCTTGATTGCTCATCCGATGCCTCAGACATCACATACTCCCGCTTACTACAAAAATAACCAAATAATATGCTAAAAACACTATCATCTATTATTCGTGGAGCATGTGTGCTAATTGTCTCAAAACCCTAGTTAGGCATTTTCTTGTCACCATCGAACGTTTGACTCCAAGTATCCAATGTTCGTTCTTTAATGATCAAACATTCGATCAAAAACAGTAGAATGTTCGATGGAAGGCCAGAATGTTTAAATGCTTAAAAATTCCTAACAAACCTAACCACGGCTATACCTAGACTTAAAATAGTGTTTAGTAGCATAGCAAACATGTCTTTTAGGAGATAAAACGTAAAGTCATTCATTTTATCAAAACTATTTGGAAAATTAACACAAAGGATCTTTAAATCTTCATGGCATACTTTAAAAACAAAACATGACTATAACTAACATAAAATAATAAAATACAATATAGATAGAAATATGGATTTGAATGTTACCTTTGGAGAAGATCGTCTCCTTTCAAAAAGAGCTTCTTCCTTAGATTCCCCTTCTTCAAGTTCAAAAATGATTTATGGAGGCTTTTAAGCGAGTATGGATGAGTCTTACAGAAGGGTAGGGCACATTTTATATGGGAATGGGGTGAGTTGCTAGTTCCCTATGAAAAATCCATTTTGGACATGATCGAATATTGATGTACTATTATCCAACGGTCCTAGGGTTTCTCATCGAACGTTTGGGGAAACATCG
The DNA here is from genome assembly GCA_900184695.1 of Betula pendula. NCBI lineage: Eukaryota > Viridiplantae > Streptophyta > Magnoliopsida > Fagales > Betulaceae > Betula > Betula pendula. The sequence continues at coordinate 163,769 of FXXK01001610.1, read as the reverse complement.
AACGTTCGGTGTACTATACTAACACTTATTCTGAGCTGCATAGGCTTGTAGAGAACGTGACTGTACCATTATTGAATGTTTGAGGGTATCCATCGAACGTTTGATAGTTGTCTTTTTTCTGAAAGTATTATTTTAATTCTTTATAAAATGAGTGGGTATTTTTAATTTAAACATTTTGTCAAATATTTTAAGAAATTCCTTTTAAATATTTTTGGGCCATTATAGTAACGAAGAAAGTAGTTTATATAAAACTGTTTTTCTCCATTTCTATTGCTTAAATTTGAAATTTTTTCGAGCACCTCCAAAAACTGAAATTTTGGTTTAAGACTTGGAATATGTTCTTAACATGTTAGAATCTTAACTACAAAATTTCAAGTCGTTTGGAGGTCGTTTGCTATTTTAATTAAACTTTCGATTCAAAACAATATTGTTGTATTTTTACAGCAACGTATGTAGGATTACAATTTTTGGTATATGTTTTTAGACAAATCTTAAAAACTTTTGGGCACTTGTTTTTTGCATGTAAAAATCGTGGTTGACACAATGGTCTGAACAGATCTCCATTTCGATATTTATCGAAAGAGTTATGGTCTCGTTACCATTCGTCGACGAATATGAAATTTAGAAATCATCCAAGCATGTTTAAGTTGTAAAATTCTGTTTTGTGTCATAAGCAAAGATTTCAATGGTTTGGTATGGAATATGTTCTATTTTCTTCAACTAGGAGTTGTCAAATTGATTGGGAGCCTCCTGTATGTCGAGTTCTACACAGATACGTGTGCAAGATAGGTTTGGCCATGTATCTGTCGCTTTCTCCTCCAAGTTGAAAGGCTAAGATGAAAGTAAAAAAATGGGGGGTACTTCCCATTCCCCCTCCCATGTTCAATTGCTGGAACGGGGCCTTGGCTTTTCTTAAAAAAAAAAAAAAGGAAAAATACCTTTTACCCCCTGATGTATCCACCCATTGGCACTTTAACCCCCAATGTTTAAAAAGTGACATTCGACCCCCCTAATCTTGACAACGTTTGCAAGCTAAACCCTCCGACCACCTTTTCTGTTATTTTTGACAGAACCCTAGCCACGTGCGTTGCACGTGACTCTTTTATACCAAAATGTTCCAGAATGCCCTTGGGGGCTAAAGTGCCACAAAAAACAAAAGTAAAAAAAATCAAAAAAATTAAAAAATCAAAAAATCAAAAATATAAAAATACAAAATCAGTCTTTGTGGTTGGCTTAAATTACAAATCACTCCCTGTGAATAAAAAAAAAATGTAAATATAAAAAAATATTTATATTTAAAAAATATTAAGTATATAAAATTTAAAATTCAAAAATTAAATTTTTTTTTTTTTAAAAAAGAAAGGGGTGGCTGCCACTTCTTCTTTTTTTAAAAAAAAAATTAATTTTAAATTTTATATACTTAAATAATTTTTAAATAATAAAACTTTAAAAAAAAAAAAATTAGATAGTGGCCGGCCTTTTTAGTTTAGGTTTTTTAAGTTTTTTAAGTTTTATTTTTTATTATTTTTTGACTCAAAATTTAACAGAGTTTAACTTCAGGGATTAAAATGTTTTTTAGCATACCACATGAACTTCTGAGTTCATTTATTACCACAGAGAGTAATTTATAATTTATGCCAATCACAGGGACTGATTTTGCATTTTTTTTTATCACAGGGAGTGATTTGTAATTTAAGCCAACCACAAAGACTGATTTTGTATTTTTATATTTTTTGATTTTTTGATTTTTTTTTTTTTACTTTTGTTTTTTGTGGCACTTTAGCCCCCAAGGGCATTCTGGAACATTTCAGTATAAAAGAGTCACGTGCGTTGCACGTGGCTAGGGTTTCGTCAAAAATAACAGAAAAGGTGGACGGAGGGTCTAGCTTACAAACGTCGTCAAGATTAGGGGGGTCGAATGTCACTTTTTAAACATTGGGGGTTAAAGTGCCAATGGGTGGATACATCAAGAGGGTAAAAGGTATTTTCCCTAAAAAAAAAAGGAATACAAAATAAAAAACCAAGATCCATAATACGAAAACAAAAATAAGAATGATTGTGACCTTGTTACAACATATTGATAAACACAAAAGAAAAATTTTATAAGACCAATTTCATGAAGTTTAGCTATCCTTTAAACTAGGTTTCGAGTTTAGATCTAAAGAGCACCAAATTATACAAAATTGTCTTTGAGATTTGCTAATGGGTTTTTTGTGTGATGGATCATCATACAACGGTAGTACCATGATTGAAAAACCAAAATAACACATTAAGATTAATTATATGTTGGACATATAATTAAGGTACTTTGGACATATCAACCATGAATCTAATTCATGGATGAAATGTTGCAATAGTGACCATGATCCATGGTGAGTTTTTTTTATATAGTTGGACAAATTCTAATGGTTATACAGAATTAGAATTTGGTTCTCTGAACACAAGAAAAGCATAGAAAAAGTTTAAGGTTCTTGATTTTATTAGGAATGGTGTTTCTTTGAAAAACACAAAACGCAAGGTTGCAGTTGTAATAAGATTACAATTGCTTTAACAAACCCATAGTTTTTAAAATATCAAGTGGAAAAGACGTTCGAGGTTATGAATCTCGCAATTTTCATTATAGATCTACAATAATGATGAAGTAAAGGCATCTCGTCTTGGCCATGGGCTCTGCTCCCTGTGGAGGGTGTCTTTGATTCGCGAGTTACAAGGTAGACTTCCTGTAGGGATAGAAGAGATGTGATTATGTATCACAAGCGACCACACTTCCATAGAGTTATTTGACAATCAAATCAAATATACTTGATGATATACACTTGAGTAATTTATAATATTAACCTCCATGCAAAGCTATGTTATCTTAATATTAAAGACTGAAGGTAAAACAATAGATTATTAATGACTAAGTAGTATTAATTGGAATGCTCAAAGAATTTAACTAACTTTTAATTAAATTCATAGTTTGTCTCCCAGTCTTAATTGTCCCAATTAAGATTCAGGGATACCTCTATTCTCTTAGGGAGAGAATAATTATAAAACACTAACTTGAAGACCATCGTATACACAAGATTTAACCATTGAAATAAGGTTAACTAGGGGTAAATTATCCATTAGGTGTCCAAATCAATTAATTAATAACTGACAGAATTTCCTACTTAACCATTTATCATAGTAAACAGCGGAATAGTAGATCTGAATACATATGTAGTCAACAATTCTATCATCAATAAATAAAGTACAGAGTTTTATATCTAGAAAATCAAACCTGAGTATATCAACTGCTATCTCGACACCAAAATCCTGGTGAGACTCCCAATTGCTCAAATCCCTGAGGGTTTATAAAATACTAAGGTATTTCACGGGGGATGGAATGAAGTAATTGAGTAAGTCGGCTGACTTAGTAAGTGCATTATTTAAAAGGATGTGATGTATAAAAATTACTGCAAAAAAGGTGGTTACGAATTAAACATGATATTTTCGCAAATGGCGGGTCCAATCCCCGTTATTATGCCTTGGAAAAGAAGACGTTTGGTTTTTAAAGAGAATGACATAATTGATGGAAATCAAATAATTGCGCAACGGAAAATAAATATATTCCCTACTCAAGATCTACTTTATGAAGAACATGCGAATAACATAACGATTAATAATTAAACTAGCAATAACATAAATTACTTACTTGCTAACTAGGGCCACGCCTTGGCTATATGAGTGAAGAATCCTTGCTTTGATGAACGCTTCAAGAACTCCTCAGATATTCTCACCAATGACTAGAAATAAGCAAGAGTTTGGGCTCTTTCTAGCTCTTCAAAATTTTGACTTAGCTCTCTGAATAAATATTCAAGGAGTGCTCACAATTCTTTAGCAAAGGCTTAAAGAACTGTGTTGGAATGTTTTTGACTGAGTTACAGGGTTCTCTATTTATATTCTTGAAATAAGTAGCAGAAGAAAAGAAAAAGTAATGTGGGACTGCAGGTAAGGGGGTGGACAGCTAAGGCTGCAAAAACCCCAGCCTCCACTCCCAAAAAAGATGACACATGGGCCAAGGAAATTTTTCATGGCCTATGCATCACTTACTAGTGAGCTGGGCTTGGGTTTTATCCCAAGCCCACCTCTCCCACTTATTTTTTTATCTGTACAGTTTTTTCCCTTGAGCCTATATTTTATTTAATTAAAACAACATGCTTATTAAAATAATAAGCTCATGTTTAAATAAATAAAATAGCATGTCCAATAAAATAAATAATAAGTTTGTCCATAGTTAATTTACAATAGCTTGATAAAAGACCTAAAGAGAAAAATATTTCTGGCTCCAATAGTATTCAACTAACCCAAGTCACTATTAATTACAATTAGTGCCACTACATAATTGTAACTGCACTCCAAAGAATATTCTTGATTAAATCAATAAAGTTCTCTTTGACATTTACTANAAGACCTAAAGAGAAAAATATTTCTGGCTCCAATAGTATTCAACTAACCCAAGTCACTATTAATTACAATTAGTGCCACTACATAATTGTAACTGCACTCCAAAGAATATTCTTGATTAAATCAATAAAGTTCTCTTTGACATTTACTACAAGTTCGATTCCTCCATAAAGTCCTCTATAGACAAATAAGGACTGTGATACTGTCACACTATATTCTCTACCTCTTAATTCTTGTGTACCGGATTTCTATTATCTTATTATTCTCTTTCCTGTGAGTATCCACTCACTAGGCATATATTTTGGAGTTAACCTTATCAAAATGCTTTGATCAAAGACTTGAGAATCTCATTCAATGAGAGACTTCTTGTCATTCTTTTCAAAAAAAAAAAAATAGAATTTTCTATTGAGTAAAACTCTATTCACAATGTTACATGTGTTGGGAATACTACTATATTAAAATAAATATAGCGCAGCGGAAAATAAACTATTCCCTAACTAAGATCTACTTTAAGAAGAACATGCGAAGAATATTGCTATTTATAATTAAACTTGCAAGAACAATAAATTACTTACTTGAAGATTAGGGTCACTCATTGGCTTTATGAGCAAAGGATCCAAACTGCTCCAAGAACATTAAGAACACCTTCAAATCTTCTCACCAATAATTAGAAATAACTAAGAGTGTGGGTTCAACTTGCTCTTCAAATCTTAAACTTATTATTCAAGTGTTAACTCACAAGAATTCTAGTTCTTAGTAAATACTAAAAGAACTGTGTTGGTGTGTTTTTCCAAGAGCCACATCCACCTTTATTTATATCTTAAAACTATGATAGGCTTATTAAAAATAAGCAGTATGGGACTACTGAGAGTAGTGGACGGCTAGGTTACAAAACCCTAGCCCATGCGTCATTTACAAAAGCATGGGCTAGGGTTTTATCCCAAGCCCAACCCTCCCACTATCTTCTTTGTACAGTTTTCTCTTGACTCAAATTTTAATTAGTTAAAATAACCTACTTATTAAATAAGCTCATGTCTTAATTTAATTAAAATAACTTGCCAAATAATTAAGCCTATGTTTTAATAAATTAAAACAACCTACTAAATAAATAAATAAAAGCCTGTCCATGGTTAATTTACAATAGCTTAGTGAGGGACCCGAAGGGAAAAATAAATTTGGCTCAAGTAGTCACCGACAATTCCCGTAGTTACTTAACTATAATTAATTCCACTAAACAATTGTAACTGCACTCTAGAATTTATTCTTAATTAAAAATCAAGATTGTTCCCTTTGACTTACTTATGTAATATGAGTGTGATTCTTCTATGAAATTATTCCGTAGCAGAATTAAGACTGTGATAATGTCACACTAAATTTTCTACCTCTTTATCCTTGATTCCCAGATATTATCCCATTTATTCTTCTAACTGTGAATACTCCTTTCACAAATTAATATTTTGGAATTCTCCATTTCAAAAGCTCTGGCCAGAGATTGAGAATAAACCCTTATAAAATTCTGATAAAAATCCTAGTCAAGGAGAAAATTTCTTATCCTTTTATATGATCCTAAAAGGACTTGGATTCCCTATTGAGCGAAGCTTCTGTCACAATGATACATGTGATCACCCAATGCATGGAGATGTTGACAACAATCAAGGTCTCACTCCACAATGCATCAAAGTGACCTCCACTTGATATTTAAGTCCACTTCCTCTCAAGATTTAGAATCATTGTTCATAAGTAGTCTGAGAGTTTTGTGTCTTTCCTAATAACAGTATTTTTATGGAAAGACAACTTCTGATTTGTTTAGTATATACTACCTTATACACCTACTATATCAACCCGAAGAATCCTCTTCAACTGATTAAGGTAAATCACTTAAGTTGATGTGTAGCAGTTTTTGCCAATGAAATGCCCAATTCTATTGTCGACTGTGAATTATAAAACTTTTCAGAATACAAGGATTACAGACTAAGACCTTGTGTAACAAAAACCATTGCTCACACTCATAGTTCAAATTTAATATATTCTCCAAGCCCTTTGTATGAGGATTAATCAATAGATATCATACAAAGATTATATGTTATATGCAACAATATATTTAATCAGTAAATAAATAAACATTTATTTATAACAAACTATAATGTCAATGCTTTATAAATTGGGATTTAGGGCATAATCCCCAACAACATGTGATCACCTAATACACAGATAATGTTGACCCACATTTAAGGCCTCAATTTACAATGCATCAAAGTAAACACACTTGACACCTAAGTTTGCTTTCTCTCAGGATTTAGAATCACAAGTATAAATAGTTTGAGATATATCTTTTCCTAGAGACAGTATTTTAATGGAAAAGACAACATCCGGTTTGTTCACTATATACTATGATAAGTGCTGAATGTTACACGTTCAAGCCCCTTAACTCGCATGTGTTATACCTTAGTTTGTATTGTTATCTAATATTTTAGTGTGTTTTAGTGTTTGCCTTATTTTCAAGTCTTAATGAGAATTCAAATCATATCATGGACATTAAGCTTGAAGATAAGTGTGAGAAGTTGAAGTGCTGCCAGACTCTTGGTGCTCGAGCACCCATTTTCAGTGCTCGAGCACCTGACGCTCGAGCACCCCATCCTGGTGCTCGAGCGCCGTCGCAGCTTCCAGAAATTGGAAGATTTTTTTGATAGCTAATGGCGGTGGGGATATTTCTTGGTCCAAAATTGCAGCTTGCCAGCACATTGTAGGCGCCAAATTCACTCCCCAGAGGACTCCCAAACAGCTGGAACTTCAGATCTTTAGCTTGATCTTTCCTTAAGAATGATCAAGGCTTGAATATGATATATATGTATTTGCTGTCCATGAGAGGCAGAGAGGGACAGAACTCGTTTTAGTTTGTTTCCAGAATAGTTTTTAGTCTTTCTTTTGCTTTGTTTTGCTTTTGGACAGTAGGTAGAACTCATCTCTTAGCACTTGATTTCCTTAGGAAGTGGTTCTCTCCAAATCAATGGAGTTTTCCAATTCCTATATGAGGAACTAAATCCATTTTAGGGTTTTGATGTAACTTGATCCAAGTGCTATGGGTTGAGTAGTTTTAGCTTGGATTTTGTATAAATGGTATGGTGATTGTATATGCATGACGTTTGTGCTTATTGATTATACCATTTGAGATTAAACTTGTTCTTTGTCTATGAGGAATTAAGTTAAGTTTTAAATGATTTCAATGCTTTTGATGTCTTTGATTGAGAGAGTATAAGCTATGCAATTATGCTTTTGACATGATGTTATGCGAGTTTGATAGGGTATGCTAGGGACCACGACTCAATCTATGTTAGTGTAACTTAGAATAGATGGAAAAAGGAGTGGGAACCTATGATATTTTATGCTTATTTCATGATTTTATGTAGGCTATTAAGAGAATTTATATCGCATGCTAGGGAACACGGGTTTAATCACATGTAGAATGTTAGGTGAGTAGCTTGTGTGTAACAATGATGCTTTATTATTTTCTGTTTGATAGTATTTTCTTGATGAGTTGTTGTGAGGGTTGACATACACGCTCAAAACCATACCTTTGTTTAAGATCCATGCTAGAATTAGTTCGCTTGTGGTATGAGGATTGAGTGAAATCAATTCCCTATACCTCCCATACTATTTTTAGATCTATTTGTGTAACTTAGTTTAAGGTTTTTGTTATTTATTTTAAAAACACAAACATCTCTTGTTTATGAGTTGGATTAGGTGAAATTTTAGAAATTCCATTCTCATACAACCAAATACAATCCCTGCGGATCGATACCCTCAATATAGACCTATCTACAAAGATTCGTGCTATTGCGAGTGTTTATAAATTTGAATTTGATTTTTAAGCGCGATCATACTACCCTATACACCTATACATCAACCTGAAGTATTCACTTCGCCTGATTAAGGTAAATCACGCAATTGATGTGTAACAATCTTATTAATGAAATTTTCAGTTCCATCAAGACTGTGAACAAATGGTTTTAGAATACAAAGCTTATGGTCTTAGACCTTGTGTGACAAACATCTTACTCACACCTATAGACCATATCCAATGCATTCTTTGGACCTTCGTATGAAGATAATCATAAAAGATCATACAAAAGACTATATGCTATATGCTCAAATGTATATTCAATAAATAATAAATATTTATTTATTACAAACTACAAAGTCAACATATTATAATCTTGGGATGTAGGGCATAATCTGCAACAATAATCCCGACAATTAAACATTTGTATTTTAGTGCATGAAATATGCTATAATATAAATAGTCATATGTCATTAATATGGTCTACCCAAGACATTACCCCCTCTCAGCAGGGTTTACGCGTCCATAAGGACTTCTGGTATAACTCCAGTGCCCCAGACATTGCACAAACATATCGTCTTATACTAGCAGTCTGACCGAGTTTGACCTCGAGCAGCCCACACTGACTAGTAAAGCCGTAACAATGATCTCATTCAAAGAATAATGCACTGGTTACTAAACTTAACTATTGGATCCAGGCTCACATCATAACATAAACATTTGACCATAGAATTAACTTGTATTAATAGTAAGACCATGACCATTCTATCGCACGTACCAGTGTATCATAATCTTACTATATAGATATTGTTCATTTATTTCAAAAATAATGATATTTATGTAAGCAAATAACACCAAGTCAAGCGATAAACTTGATTATAAAGACGAACATGCTCAGTCAACTGACATATCATACTCCTAAATTTGTAGTTTCATTACTCAATTATTGTACTTATATCGACTGCTCATCTGATGCCTCAAACATTGCGTATCCCCCCCGTTAACTGTAAAATAATCCAACAATATACTAAGAACGCAATCACTTGCTAAACATGGGGTTTGTGTGCTTTTTGTCTTAAAACTCTAATTTGGCATTTCTTGTAACGCCCCAGTTTCTATGCAATAAAACCGTAAACAGAAACCTCCGGTTTCCACGTGACATTACTACCTCAGAGATTAGTCTCGCAGCGGATATATTTTTTTCTTTTAAAAATACTAGGGAACAACTAAATTGCACAATAGAGCTGATTGAAATACCTCGTGAATTAAAAATACGTTAGATGTTTTAATAATACAAACATGTGCATACCAGATGCACCAAATAAAAGATAGTTGCAGTATACGCCACAGACGGCATACAGTTGTAACATCACACTGTTTAGATATATTACAAACCATCATTAATAAAACCAAAACATACAAAATATGAAGAGACATATATATAACAAAATGTTGTCTCTTTCGGGATATAGCACATCCCGACAAAGTAGTGCCTAATAGTCATCAAAGCTAACGAAGGAGTCTCCGCCTTCGTCACCTGCATCACAGTCTATGTAAACATGACATCATCATATTTACATAGGCAAACAAGTGAGTCTACTGCATCTTAATATAAACAGGTAATTGAATTATTGAACAAGCATATGACAGATATAATGAATAGGTTTTCATGCATCGTTGTGAAGGCTTCATTTAGTCTTAATGCAGCATGAAATTACACTCAGCTCATAATGGGCCAACCCCGGATTAGCGAACGTTACACCTCCCCACTTAAACAGATTACTGGTTTGCACCTGGAACCGACTCCCAGCATTAGTTCTTATTACCGGATTTAGGGACCGAAGGTCCACTGGATCAGCCCTCACACCCCTGCTACTGACCAGCTAAATGTCACATCATTACCAATTCACAGAATATATAGTTGTAATGTATGAGCAGTTTACAATACATGCATATGAATAGAACAATACTGAATATAAAAGGAGACAGCGTCAGCCCCAGTAAATACTTCCATACTTACTCTTTTTCCCGCAGAATAATAGTAATCCACCACTGCCTAGCAATATGGATACACAAATATCATATATTAGTGACAATCAATAATAATTGGCCAGTCTTCAGGATCCTTGCTCTTAACCTTTATTATTATCCATCACTTCATTTTCATTACTTGATTTTATCCATACGTATACTCATACATATATACAAGTCATATTTGTGAGTATTCTCACATATTGTCCATAATTTATTCAAAGCATTTAACTTACGAAATCCCACATAAGTGAGGACATGTCATAAGGATCCTGTTGACAATAATGTAAATCATCCAATATTGCACTCGAATACCCCACCGAAGTAAGGACATAATTCGAGGTGAGTATTTAAACAAACAAGAGTTAATACTGCATAAACGTCCCCACTATTAGTAAGGGCTTATTATGAGTTACATGTACAATATTGAAAGAATCTCTTATAGCCAATTTTTACTCAACTTCATGCTTATACCGCCGAAGGGAAAAACCACCATAACGTTTAGGCATGAGATTGAGTGTTATTCACTATAAGATTAAAAATAACAACCAACAAACAATATATATGTTGATTTTAAACATTTTTCATTTTCCTTTAAAACAAGCTCCGCTTGCTTCCACTTTTAGTACATTTGAGCACTTTAGGATCCTTGAACTAAACCAATAATCAAACATACTTCAAACCACATATTAGATACATCAAATAATAAAGGAAGCCATCAAAAATCGGTTAGCATCAAAAATCACATAAAATACTCTATAGAGGCGAATGGGTGTAGGATGAGTTCTGGTGTTTTTCTCATGGATTCCAAAGCCAAAGATCAATGGAAACATGATACAAAATAGTTTTAGAACCCTTCTAAGTAATCATACACAGCCCATGCAAACAGGTTGTGAAAAACCACAAAAATCCCCAACACCCCTCTATTGAGCCGGTTTTGAAGCTAGTTGAGGAGGATGAAGCTTTCATACCTCAAATGGACTCCAAAATGAATTCTAAAGGTTGGGTTAGCTTCTGGACACCTCAAGCAAGGTTGTGTATAAGTTCTGGACAATTTGGAGAAGATTTGCTCAAAACCCCCTAGGTGCCGTGGAAGGGTCTAAGTGAGATGAATGAGGGATTTTTCTGTTTTTGGGGCAAAGGCTGAGTGATTTCGGTGCTGGGGACTCATCTCACATTTATAGGAGAAGCCAAGGCTTCTAGATGGCCAGCATATATGTTCAAATCAGCCTAGGTTCATTGGAACATCATCCTTTCATGCAAGTTACCCAAAATGCCCTCAAAAGTCAAGATAACCTTATGACTTTTGGCTTCTTGTGCTTTCTTTCCAGCAACCTCTCCCACTGCCAAGTTTCAATACCCTAGGCTCCCAAATCAGTGAAGAGCCGGCCCTACCCAGTGAATGTAGCAGTTTTAAGCTAAATTCGATAGTTGAAGGTTTTAAGGCTCGGGTTTTAGGCCAAAAGTTAATTGCCTCGGAATTGAATTCCGATTTCACCAAACCGAAGTAAAAACCATTTATATACTAAATAGAGTCCATTTATGATATAAAATCAAAATGGTGAAACTCCATTTTAGAAATAAGGCCCGGGTCAAAAGTGCCACGTAAGCTATGAATAATCATCTTTATGCCTAAAAAGGTCAACGAATTGAATTTTATCAAAAATCTACTATGTCGTAGAGGGTTTCGATACAAGCACAACGGGCTTCAGTTTGAGTAAAATTGAGTTCGTTTGACCCAGTTTTTGATACTTACAAGATTGGTCGCCAGAAAACGATCATTTTCTAAAGAGATTCTAAAGGGTTTTTACTAGAAATCTCTTAAACTTCATGAACGTCTCTAAAACCATTATCATAGCTAAATGATAATATTTCCACAACATATATCATTTAGTTTAATAATATGCTTAAGAGATTAAAATTCCTCAGGCGTCACATCCCACCCATCTTATAGGAATTTCGTCCGCGAAATTTAAGTCCTAAAAATTCATAGCTCATCTCAAAATCGAGCTACTCAGATTTTAATGCAGCATCAAACTCTAACGACAGGAATATTCTAAGGAATGAGAAGGGTACAAGAAAATAATGTATTTTCCTTTGTATCAATTATCTCAATATTTACCTAAGCACCAGGTTTTGTACAATACCATAATCTATTCAAAAAAATATAGTACATACATACATACCGATTTAGAACAAATGTGGGTATTTTTTCTTCATTTCCCTTTCTAGCTCCCACGACACTTCTTCTATGTCGTGATTACGCCATAGGACTTTAACAAGCGGTATCGTCTTCGTTCGGAGTTGTTGCTCTTTTCGGTCAAGAATTTGCACCGGCATTTCCTCGTATTTCAGATTGGTTTGAATCTGAAGAGGTTCAAAGTCTACCACGTGAAGCGGATCATGCACATATTTCCTAAGTGTAGACACGTGGAAAACGTCATGAATACCTGACAAGCTTGGCGGTAGGTTGACCTTGTATGCTACGGGTCCCACGAGTTCGGTTATCTTGAACGGTCCGACATATCTCGGGCTTAACTTTCCTTTCTTCCCGAAACGCATCACGCCTTTCATCGGTAATACTCTTAAAAACACCTGGTCACCGACTTCGAACTTTAACTCGCGACGTCTTTTATCCGCATAGCTCTTCTGTCAACTCTGCGCAGTTAGCATTCTTTTTCTGATAACTGTAATCTTGTCCTTCAGGTCTTGAATTAATTCTGGTCCCACCAGTTGCCTTTCACCAACTTCATCCCAATAAAGCGGTGATCTGCATTTCCGTCCATAGAGAGCCTCGTACGGTGCCATACCAATAGTTGCCTGAAAACTATTGTTATAAGCAAATTCAACTAAAGGTAGATATTGAATCCATTTACCTTTTAAGTCAAGCACGCACAATCTCAACATATCCTCCAAAGTTTGGATAGTTCGTTCAGACTGCCAGTCAGTTTGAGGATGATACGTCGTACTAAGGTTCAACTCTGTTCCCAACGTCTCTTGTAAACATTGCCAAAAGCGAGAGGTAAACCGAGGATCTCAGTCCGACACAATTGAAACAGGTATGCCATGCAACCTGACTATCTCTCTCAGATATAATTCTGCCATCTTTGGAACAGAATCAATGACTTTGTAGGGAATAAAGTGTGCGCTCTTGGTAAGTTGATCAATCACGACCCAAATAGCGTCATGTCCTTGGGACGTTTTTGGTAACCCAACTACGAAGTCCATCGCAATTTGATCTCATTTCCATTCAGGAACATCAAGTGGTTGTAGTGGTCCGGCTGGCCTTTGATGCTCGGCCTTGACTTGTTGGCATGTAGGGCATTGAGCCACGTGGATGGCAATGTCATGCTTCATTCCTTTCCACCAGAACTTCTTCTTTAAATCCTGGTACATCTTCGTGCTACTCGGATGTATGGTATAGTGAGACGAATGAGCCTCGTTAAGGATGTCCCTCCTTAATTCAGCATCATTTGGCACGACAGTTCTAGCATCGCCAGTTCTTAATACATCATCAATGGTGAAATGAAAACCAGGTGCCATACCTCGGTTCGCTTTCTCCATTAGGTCCTGTAATTCGAGATCGTCTTCTTGAGCTTTCTTGATTCTCTCAAGAGTCAATGGCCGAATTACAAGAGCTGCGACAGCGGCTACCTTCTTTTCTGGAGCTAAGTCAAGCTGGATCATACCAAATTGCTTAGTGAGTTGATCAGGAGTAGGCACAGAACTTGTAGAAGCATTCTGTGGTTTCCTACTAAGAGCGTCTGCAACTGCATTTGCTTTCCCCGGATGATAAAGGATATAGCAATTGTAGTCCTTCAACAGCTCTAGCCATCTGCGCTGCCTCATATTTAATTCTTTTTGAGAGAAAATATATTTGAGGCTCTGATGATCGGTGTAGATCTCCACTTTCTCTTGGAAAAGATAGTGCCTCCAAATTTTCAAGGCAAAGATAATAGCTGCAAGCTCCAAGTCATGAGTGGGGTAGTTCCTTTCATGATCCTTAAGCTGCCTTGAAGCATAGGCTATCACCCTGTTGTTTTGCATGAGTACGCACCCAAGCCCTTTAAGTGAAGCATCGCTAAAGATTACAAACTTCTCAGACTCCACGGGGAGTGTAAGAACAGGTGCAGATACCAGCCTTTGCTTGAGCTCTTGGAAATTCTTCTCGCACTCATCGTTCCAATTGAAATGAGCATTCTTTTTAGTCAAAGCGGTTAGAGAGCCCAAAAGAGTAGAGAAACCCTCCACAAATTTTCGGTAGTAGCCAGCCAATCCCAAGAAACTGCGAAGGACATTAGTTGGCCGCTCCCAATTGACAACCGCTTCAATCTTACTTGGATCCACAGAAATTCCATCTTTAGAAATTACGTGCCCTAAGAATGAGACTTTCTCTAACCAAAACTCACATTTCTTAAGTTTTGCAAAGAGTTTCTTTTCCCGTAATACCTTTAACACCGTCTTTAAATGTTCACCATGATCTTGGTAATTTGTAGAATAAACTAAGATATCATCAATGAACACTACCACAAACCAATCAAGGTACATGTGGAAGACACGGTTCATGAGATCCATGAATACCGATGGTGCATTGGTAACTCTGAAAGGCATAACTAAAAATTCGAAATGCCCATACCTCGTTCGAATAGCCGTTTTCGGTATGTCTTCTTCTTTCACCTTGAGTTGATGATAACCCGATCGAAGGTCGATCTTTGAGAACACCTTCGCTTCCTTCAATTGGTCGAATAGGTCATCAATTCTGGGCAATGGATACTTGTTCTTGATCGTTACCCGATTCAACTCCCGATAATCTATGCACAAATGCATAGAGCCGTCCTTCTTCTTCACGAACAGTACGGGTGCTCCCCACGGTGATACGCTTGGGCGTATGAGACCTCGATCTAACAAATCTTGGAGTTGTTCCTTAAGCTCTTTTAACTCAACTGGAGCCATGCGGTATGGTGCTCTATGAATCGGCTCCGTTCCTGGCATTAAGTCGATTGTAAACTCGATTTCACGATCAAGTGGTAGTCTGGATTGAACTTCGGCAAATACATCGGGATAATCGCACACAACCGGAATATCTTCCAACTTCTTTTCAACTTCAGGCTTAGCCGATACGTAAGCTAAGTATGCGAGCGCGCCTTTTCGAATGCTTCTCTTGGCTTGCATGAAGGAGAGTATCGGTAGAGTAGCTTGTACTTTTGATCCGTAAAATTTGAATTCTTCTATTCCTGGTATATTAAAAATAACCGCCTTTCTTCTACAATCAATACTCGCATAATAGTTAGATAGCAAATCCATGCCTAGGATTATATCATAACCTAAACCTTTAAATTCTACCAGATTTGCCGGTAAAATCTTACCATCAATCTTAACTGGGCAGTTAATTACAACTCTACTACACTTAATCTTTTCACCTCCTGGGGTTTCTATAGCTAAGCTTAAGCCGATAGATTGTGTTTTTACATGACACAATTTAACATATGATGCAGAGATGAAAGAATGTGTAGCTCCAGAATCAAAAAGAGTACACACAAGGGTACTAAACAAAGAAAGGGTACCTGACACCACATTATTGTTTTCTTCTTCTTTATTCTCTTCATCAACGGGTGTAAGTGTATATACCCTGGCTTGAGCGGGTCGCTTTTGTTGTACGCTGCTTCCCGGCTGCTTTGCTCCGTCAACTATTTCTAGAGGACAATTCCTTTTGAAATGACCGCTAATGCCACAACGAAAGCAAACATCTCCAGTTGCTTTGCACTTTTCTGGGTGCATCCTTCCACATTTTGCACAAACAGCACTATGATTTCCTGCTGTCGGAGGATAACTCTTCCTCTCCGTTGCTCTGAAGCTAACTCCCGTCGCTGGTCACTTAGATGGATACGATGCTTGGGGCATCAATCATTTCTTCTGCTCGTAAGCCGCAGATGTCTCACGCATGCCTCTCTCTGCAATTGATGCTACGTCTACCAGCCTGAAGTAGTCCTTGATTTCAAGGCACATCACTCTCTCTTTGATGCGCGGGTTGAGGCTGTTCTCGAAGCGTTCAGCTTTAGATTCCTCATCAGGGATTAGGTTCGTAGCAAACCTTGCTAGCTCCATGAACTTAGCGGAGTATTGCTCCACAGTCATAGCTCCTTGCACCAGGTTCTGAAATTCGATGGCTCGGAGTTGACGTTGAGCACGTGGAAAGAAACGCCGATTAAATTCTTCTACGAATTATGCCTAAGAAATGTAATCCCTGGGTGCCATGCCTATTTCCAGCAATTCTTTACGCGACTTCCACCATCGACCCGCCTCAGCAGTGAGTTTTAGCTCCACGTATCTCACTTTTTGTTCGTCAGTGCAACCAAGAGTCTCAAACAACAGTTGGATGTCTGTTATCCAAGCCTCGGCCACTAAGGGTCCTTGTGCCCCATCAAAGAGACGAAACTGTTGACCTGAGAAGTCACGCAAGGTACACCCAACTTGGTTCCTTCTATGATAAACCGGGATACGGTCAACAACTTCGGCAAAGTGCCTATTTGTGTCAACCATGAATTGAGCCAAAGTGGGATGTATCCCCTCATTATAGGGTGGAGGAGGTGGAGGTGGTCCGTCATTGTTTTTGTAGTGAGGTACCTCATTTTCCCCATTAACATTAGATCGGCGTCTGGGTGGCATGTTTCTATTTCAAACAACATACTCATCAAACAAGGATTTAATACATATTCTCGCATAGAAATATCATAGAGTTGTTCTGACAAGCTCTAGATGTCTTTAAATAATTACACATCATACGAATATACAGACATTTAAATAAGGGCCCCAGCAGACTCCTACTATGAAGTCGCCCTTTTCCTAACACAACAGCATGTTATAATCTCATCTAGCTGGCCCCTTTCCCCTTATGCGGTGCTATACTAGTTGAGTCATCGCTAATTGAATATTCAGAAACTGAATATGAATGTTCAGCAACTGAATATGAATGTTCAGAAACTGAATATGAATTTTCAATAACTGAATATTCATTATTGGTGCCCAAAGAAACGAAGATCAGATTCGGATCTGAAGTTCTAGCATCCGAATTCCGTTGTGGATCATATTGAACCTCAACCGAATTGGACTCCACCTCAGATTCGATATCATTGTTCCAGATAGCCCATTCTGCAGACATCTCGTGAGATGTCGCTTTAGTTGGAACTGGTCTAGGAAGTCCTTGTATCTGATCTATTTCTTTAGTAAGTTCATCCCTCTGTTTCCTTAACTGAAGCAGCTTCTCGAAAGGTCCTCCCCTTCGTTTTGGTAGCTTAAACTTATTTTTAGCTGCCGTTTCAGCCATTTTTTGGTTCCTAGATGTAGCACTCACCGAATGACTATTGCTATTTCCCGACATTCTGCCACAAATATAAGTTAGTAATCGTCTAGCATTTGCTATACTGCAAACAAAGTTTTCTTTTAAAAAAACAGATTTTAACCTCTAGTAGCTCTTTGTGTAAGATACTAACATAGGTATGGTCTTAGTCAAACTGCAACTCATTTAAGTCGCAATTTAATACTAAAGTTGTATCCCAATTCCAAGGTAAGTATGATACCAAAGAGTAAAATAGCAAAATGTAACTTAACTTACATTTTAACACTAAAATCTGACTGGTGCCCAGGGTTGACTGCTCTGATACCAAACTGTAACGCCCCAGTTTCTATGCAATAAAACCATAAGTAGAAACCTCCGGTTTCCACGTGACATTACTACATCAGAGATTAGTCTCGCAGCGGATATATTTTTTTCTTTTAAAAATACTAGGGAACAACTAAATTGCACAATAGAGCTGACTGAAATACCTCGTGAATTAAAAATACGTTAGATGTTTTAATAATACAAACATGTGCATACCAGATGCACCAAATAAAAGATAGTTGCAGTATACGCCACAGACGGCATACAGTTGCAACATCACACTGTTTAGATATATTACAAACCATCATTAATAAAACCAAAACATACAAAATACGAAGAGACATATATATAACAAAATGTTGTCTCTTTCGGGATATAGCACATCCCGACAAAGTAGTGCCTAATAGTCATCAAAGCTAATGAAGGGGTCTCCGCCTTCGTCACCTGCATCACAGTCTATGTAAACATGACATCATCACATTTACATAGGCAAACAAGTGAGTCTACTGCATCCTAATATAAACAGGTAATTGAATTATTGAACAAGCATATGACAGATATAATGAATAGGTTTTCATGCATCGTTGTGAAGGCTTCGTTTAGTCTTAATGCAGCATGAAATTACACTCAGCTCATAATGGGCCAACCCCGGATTAGCGAACGTTACACCTCCCCACTTAAACAGATTACTGGTTTGCACCTGGAACCGACTCCCAGCGTTAGTTCTTATTACCGGATTTAGGGACCGAAGGTCCACTGGATCAGCCCTCACACCCCTGCTACCGACCAGCTAAATGTCACATCATTACCAATTCACAGAATATATAGTTGTAATGTATGAGCAGTTTACAATACATGCATATGAATAGAACAATACTGAATATAAAAGGAGACAGCGTCAGCCCCAGTAAGTACTTCCATATTATCTCTTTCCCCGCAGAATAATAGTAATCCACCACTGCCTAGCAATATGGATACACAAATATCATATATCAGTGACCAATCAATAATAATTGGTCAGTCTTCAGAATTCCTTGCTCTTAACCTTTATTATTATCCATCACTTCATTTTCATTACTTGATTTTATCCATACGTATACTCATACATATATACAAGTCATATTTGTGAGTATTCTCACATATTGTCCATAATTTATTCAAAGCATTTAACTTATGAAATCCCATATAAGTGAGGACATGTCATAAGGATCCCGTTGACAATAATATAAATCATCCAATATTGCACTCGAATACCCAACCGAAGTAAGGGCATAATTCGAGGTGAGTAAGGGCTTATTATGAGTTATATGTACAATATTGAAAGAATCTCTTATAACCAATTTTCACTCAACTTCATGCTTATACCGCCGAAGGGAAAGACCACCATAATATTTAGGTATGAGATTGAGTGTTATCCACTATTAGATTAAAAATAACAACCAACAAACAATATATATGTTGATTTTAAACCTTTTTCATTTTCCTTTAAAACAAGCTCCGCTTGCTTCCACTTTTAGTACATTTGAGCACTTTAGGATCCTTGAACTAAACCAATAATCAAACATACTTCAAACACATATTAGATACATCAAATAATAGCAAAGGAAGCCATCAAAATCGGTTAGCATAAAAAATCACATAAAAATACTCTATAGAGGCTGAATGGGTGTAGGATGAGTTCTTGGTGTTTTCTCATGATTCTAAAGCCCAAAGCTCAATGGAAATGATACAAAATTTTTTTGAACCCTCCTAAGTAATCATACACAGCCCATGCAAACAAGTTGTGAAAAACCACAAAAATTCCCAACACCCCTATTGAGCTGGTTTTGAAGCTAGTTGAGGAGGATGAAGCTTTCATACTAAATGGACTCCAAAATGAATTCTAAAGGTTGGTTAGCTTCTGGACACCTCAAGAAAGGTTGTCTATAATTCTGGACAATTTGGAGAAGATTTGCTCAAAAACCCTAGGTGCCGTGAGAGGGTCTAAGTGAGATGAATGAGGGATTTTTCTGTTTTTTGGGTGCACAGGGCTGAGTGATTTCGGTGCTGGGCTCATCTCACATTTATAGGAGAAGCAAGGCTTCTAGATGGCCAGCATACACGTTCAAATCAGCCTAGTCCATTGGAACATCATCCTTTCATGCAAGTTACCAAATAGCCCTTAAAAGTCAGATCCTATTATGACTTTTTGCTTCTTGTCTCTTCTTTCCAGCAACCTCTCCCACTGCCAAGTGTCAATACCCTAGGCTCCCAAATCAGTGAAGAGGCGGCCCTACCCAGTGAATTTAGCAATTTAAGCTAAATTCGACAGTTGAAGGTTTTAAGGCGTCAGGTTTTAGGCCAAAAGTTAATTGCCTCGGAATTGAATTCCGATTTCACAAACCGAAGTTAAAAACCATTTATATACTAAATAGAGTCCATTTATGATATAAAATCAAAATGGTGAAACTCCATTTTAGAAATAAGGCCCGGGTCAAAAGTGCCACGTAAGCTATGAATAATCATCTTTATGCCTAAAAAGGTCAACGAATTGAATTTTATCAAAAATCTACTATGTCGTAGAGGGTTTCGATACAAGCACAACGGGCTTCAGTTTGAGTAAAACTAAGTTCGTTTGACCCAGTTTTTGATACTTACAAGATTGGTCGCCAGAAAACGATCATTTTCTAAAGAGATTCTAAAGGGTTTTAACTAGAAATCTCTTAAACTTCATGAACGTCTCCAAAACCATTATCATAGCTAAATGATAATGTTTCCACAACATATATCATTTAGTTTAATAATATGCTTAAGAGATTAAAATTCCTCAGGCGTCACTTTTCTGGTCATCATCGAACGTTCATTCCTTGGAGACCAAAAGTTTGATTAAGAATAGTGGAACGTTTGATGTAGGTCCAGAATGCATGAATGCTTAAAAACTTCTACCAAACCTATCCATGACTATCCTTAGACTTAAAGCAACGTCATGGAACATGTATTACTAAGAAACATGCATTTTTGAGAGGTAAAATACAAGGCAACCCTTCCATCAAAACCTTTTGAAAAGTTAATACAAAAGTCTTTAAATCTTTGTAAACACCTTTTGAAAACAACACATGGTTACATCTTACTCATATTAACAAAAGATAACATAAGTAGTAGTATGGATTCGAAATTCACCTTTGGAGAAGAAGACATTCTTCAAATGAGAAACCTCCCACAAAATCCTCTTCCAAGCCTTTAAAAGTATGTCTTCTAAAGTGTTTGAACGAGCAAAGATGGGTTTGGGTAAGGGTAGAGCACAATTTATAGAAAAATGGGGCGACTTGCTGGTCCCCCACCAAAAATCTATTTTGGGACATGATCGAATATTCTCTGTACATCATTGAACGTTTGATCTATTTTTATCCAAAGAATATAAGATTTCTCATCAAATGTTTGATAAAAGCACCGAACGTTCTAAAAAAGCATCGAGCATTTGATGTATCATACAATTCTCAATAGAACCCTATGCGGCCCAAAGGAAACAATAGAACTCCAATGGATAAGTATTGAATGTTACACATTAAGCCTTAGTTTGTGTTGTAATATAATATTTTGTTATGTTTTAGTGTTTGTCTTATTTTGTAGAACCTAATGGAAAATACAAGCAAAATAATCAAAATTAGGCTTAAAGTGTATCAAGAGAAGTTGAAGGGCTGAAGAAGGCCTGGGGATCGAGCGCCAATATTTGGGGATCGATTGCAGTTGGGGATCGAGCGCCAACTTCTGTGGATTGAATGCCATCAGAGCTTCCAGAATGCAAAATATCTTTGACAGCAAATGACGGAAAGTTAATATCTTTTATCAAAGATTGCAGCTTGGTAGGCTATGGTGGGCCCCAAAATCTCTTCTCAGAGGTGTCCTAGCCACCTGGACTCAAAATCTTTACCTTCCTCTTATCTTGTACAAAGATCTCAAGCTCTCTCCCTCTATAAAAGAAAACTAATCTGAGAGTTTTGAGGGAGTTCTGATTTTATTATTTTTAGTTTAATTTTTAGCTTAGTTTACATTATTTTCTTGCTTTGGCAGTAGGTGGAACTCAACCCATAGCTTCAAAACTCTTTAGGAAATGGTTTTCTCCAATCTAATTGAGATTCTCAAATCCTTCATAGAGTGAATAACTCTTTAATAGGGTTTGATGTAATTCTTTCCAAAGTGCTATGGGTTGATTGTGTTTAGCTAAGATTTTATGCATATGTGTAATGATTGTATAGCCTAAGAGAGATTGTTCTTCATGATTATATCATTTATGAAGAAATCTTTTTCTTGTCTATGAGAAATTCTTTTTTTTTTTTTTTTTATCTTAAATGAATTCAATGTTTCCATTTTCTTTGATTAAGGAAACTAGGGCTATGCAATGATGCTTTTTGACATGATTTCATGTGAGTTTGATGGGTTATGCTAGGGACCACGAATCAATCCACAACTTAGGTTAATGGAGTGTAAGTGGAAAGATTAGTGCAAACCTATGATACATCATGCTTATTTCTTGAAATATGTGTACGCTATTAGGAGATCTTATAGTTCATGCTATGAAACACAAGTTATCTCACATTTAGATGTTAGGTGTGACGACTCGATTTTATAACGAATATATTTTTTTTTTGTAAATGAAACCGCATCATCACAGTGGCGTACATGCGTACAAGCCATCATTATCTCATAATATGAGTATATCACATTTGAGTAATCATAACATTGCAGCATAAACTAAATAAATAACACTGTGAGAGTAATATAACATAAGGAGCTGACATAAACTATATATAACAGTTTTACATTCTAAGTATTGTACATCAACAGAAGGGCTATCAAAAATGCCACATACGGCCTAGCCAAAATACATCAATCAGTTTTACACATATATAACATCACGATGTAAAACAAAAGCTAGACTACCATAGTCTATACAAAATGCATCCGGCGTACACCGCCATCAATCTTAACCCAAATATGCAGCCACTCGATCTTCATCAAGATCCTCAGTACCTGCAACATCAACATCATCTAAGGCGATCATGGAGTTAACCACATTCGCCCAAGCGGATATATGAGTCCACGGTCTCAGTGGTATAAAAAATCACTAAGTTTTCACAATAAGCCAATCTTTTTTTTTCTACTTAGTTTACAATAACAGCTACATTTTGGTTTATAACATTTTGTTTATATGGCATAGCTGATAAAGTAAACACCATAGTCATGAAATTTGTTTGGAACATACTACATATACAATCTCAAATCATAAAGTGGCATAAAATTCTATAAATCATAATACATATACATTTCATCAAAACATAAACCTCTCATGCATGCTTTCATACTCATACTTTTCATAGCATATCATTTTACTATCATCTAGGTATTACACCACTTCGAAAACATATCCTTTTTACTTTCATCAGAGCATTACACTCATTCAAAAACATATCATTTTACTATCATCAGGGAATTAAACCCATTCACTTTCATCAGGACATTACATCCATTCACTTTCATCAGGACATTACATCCCTTCACTTTCATCAGGACATTACATCCCTTCACTTTCATCAGGGTACCTAACCCCTTCGCTTTCATCAGGGCTAAAAGCCCCTTCACTTTCATCAGGACTAATCACCCATTCGAAAACATATCACTTTACTATAATCGAAGCATTATACTCCTTCGAAAACATATCACTTTGCTATCATCAGGGCTAATCTCCTTCGAAAACATATCACTTTACTATCATCGGAGCATTACACTCCTTCGAAAACATATCACTTTGCTATCATCAGACCATTACACTCTTTCGAAAACATATCACTTTGCTATCATCAGGGCTAATCACCCCTTCGAAAACACATCACTTTGCTATCATCGGAGCATTACACTCCTTCGAAAACATATCACTTTGCTATCACCAGGGCTAATCACCCCTTCGAAAACATTTCACTTTACTATCATCGGAGCATTACACTCCTTCAAAAACATATCACTTTGCTATCATCGGAGCATTACGCTCCTTCGAAAACATATCACTTTCCTATCATCGGAGCATTATGCTCCTTCGAAAACATATCACTTTACTATCATCGGAGCATTACGTTCCTCCGAAAACATACTCATTCTCATCCAATAAACATCTCTTTTTCTTTCTTTCATAATCATGTAATCTTTAACATCATTTCATAATCAGATTCCGTCAAACATTTCTAAACATATTCAAAGCATCAAAATATCATCATATAAAAACACTAACATAACATACAATTGGCTCGAATATAATAACATCTTTGAAAGCATAAAAATAGTATCTTTTCTCAGTAAGTAATTATACTCACCGTGTTCCGCTCGACGCTTACAATTGACACCAATGATAAGTCTTAATCACACAAATCTGCAATACATCATTGCATGTGATCATAAGTCAAAACTCATAGCCCAAAAAATACTTCTATACACCAATGAGTGCTTGTAACCTCATAAGCACATAGCCCAATTGAGACCTATATCATACATGGAGCTGAAAACACAATCTAACTGCTAACAAAGTTAACCCATAGAGAATCTCTAGGATTAACTTATAAAACTCTAAGCAAAACCCAACTAACTTAGCTAACTCGAACACTTACCTCGAAGGTATGAAGCCCGGTCTTTGGAACTTTGATCCAATGCTCAAACTCTACAAATATAACAAATTCCTAGACAAATAATCAAGATTAAGCAACATGCATAAGGTGTATAGCTCAATCTTGAGAAAGTGGACAATGGTTTGAGAATTTACCTCAAACGATCGATGGAAACGATAATCAAACACTGAGGAATGCGTTACCGGTGTTAGATATCACAGCCCAAGTCTTAAAAAATCATTGTCTTAAGGGTTAGAGCAAACCCTAGGAGAGAGGGGAGAGCTCCAATTCGTTTCAGTTCAGAAAAATGAGAGAATGAGCTGAAAAATTCGTGTTTCAGCCTATTTATATTGCATTACTATTCACAGCGTCCGGACCTCGCTGCGGACAGAAGCTACTGTCTGAGAGGCAGCAAGGTTCGTCTGGACGCAACTTCAGACGAGCTGCGGATGACACCTTCTGCCAGGCCGATTTGACCCCCAAAATGATGGAATTGGGAAAAGTCATAAACGAAAAAGTTGTAGTATTTTGAGTTAGCTTTCCAATGATATAAATTTTGCCTCAATCAGAGTTCTGAGTAAAAAGTTATGATCATTTTAATCTAACAAGGTCAGTCTGAAATTACTGATTAGAATGGAAAATCACTACTGTGACGCCCCTGCGGATGATGCCTACTGGCAGGATAATTTGACCCTCAAAATGGTGTAATTGGAAAAAGTAATAAAATAAAAAGTTGTAGCATTTTGAGTTATATTTCCAATGACATAAATTTTGCTTCAATCGGAGTTTGAGATTAAAATTTATGATCATTTTAATCCAACAAGGTCATTCTGAAATTAGAGACTTGAGTGAAATCACCTCTTGAAACTTTTTCTGTGTGTTTTGTCCATTCTTCTTACTTTCAATTACTATCTTACTCATGGTTATTAATTCCACAAAGTCATTTACATAAACAAGTTAATAAAATCCTCTATTCATATCTCGGATATAACATCCCTCCCTCTTTATAAAAATTTCGTCCTCGAAATTACTTATACACACATGTATTCATACAAGCAATTCAAAACTCATTTCATATGACATGAAGTATACATGGGCTCATATAGAGTAAATATACCTGATCACATGAACAAGTGCGGATATCGAGTCCGCATATCCGATTCGAGCTCCCATGAAGCTTCCTCGATATCGTGATTCCTCCATAAAATCTTCACAAGAGGGATAACTTTTGTTCTCAACTGTTGTTCTTTGCGATCCAATATCTGAACCGGCTGCTCTTTGTAAGTTAAGTTCGACTGAATATCCAGTGGTTCATAATTAATAACATGTTGTGGGTCATGCACACACTTTCGTAGTTGCGATAGGTGAAAAACATTGTGGATATTAGCCAATTCGAGTGGTAATTAGACTCGATAAGCTACAGGGCCAACAGTGCCAATAACACGAAAAGGTCCGACATAGCGTGGACTGAGCTTTCCTTTCTTGCCAAAACGGACCACACCACGCATAGGCGATACTTTAAGATACACAAGGTCCTCAACATCGAATTCCAACTTGCGGCAGTGTTTATCCGTGTAACTTTTCTGTCTAGATTGCGCTGTGAGCATTCGCTTCCGAATAATTGCAACTTTCTCTTTTGTGTCATGTATCATTTTTGGCCCGAGTATTTGACCTTCACCAACATCATCCCAATACAAAGGTGATCAACATTTTCTTCCATATAGAGTTTCATAGGGCGCCATGCCAATTGTTGCTTGATAGCTG
Source organism: Betula pendula (assembly GCA_900184695.1). Classification (NCBI taxonomy): domain Eukaryota; kingdom Viridiplantae; phylum Streptophyta; class Magnoliopsida; order Fagales; family Betulaceae; genus Betula; species Betula pendula. The sequence goes on along the minus strand of FXXK01001610.1, from coordinate 137,413 downwards.
TTGAACTCAACTAAAGGCAAATATTGTATCCAATTACCTTTGTCAAGCACACACAACCATAACATATCTTCAAGAGTCTGAATTGTTCTCTTAGATTTCCCATCGGTTTGTGGATGATATGCTGTGCCAAAACACAACTTGGTTCCCATTGCATCTTGCAGTCTCAGCCAAAATTTAGATGTGAACCAAGCATCACGGTCCGAAATAATAGCAGCTGGTACTCCATGGAGTCTAACAATCTCCTGAACATACATGCTCGCAAGCTTTTCCATCAATTCTGTGATCTTGAGCGGTAGGAAATGAGAACTTTTTGTAAGCCTATCAACAATCAACCATATTACATCTTGACCACTAGGTGCCTTGGGCAAACCAACAACAAAATCCATAGCAACTTAATCCCATTTCCACATAGGTACTTCCAATGGTTGAAGTTGCCCAGTAAGACGCTGATGTTCAGCTTTCACAAGCTGACACAAAGGACACCATGCCACACGTTCTGCAACAGAACGGTTCATTCCACTCCACCAGAACTTCTTCTTTAAGTCTTGATACATCTTCGTATTACCCGGATGGATAGTGTACTTCGATTGATGTGCTTCATCAAGGATTTCATTCTTCAATTCGTCATCATTAGGCACTACAATTCTCCCGTCCTTGGTCTTCAGAATCCCATCAAATGTGACATGAAATCTTGAAGTCTCATCGTCTTTGGCTTCATCAATTCTTTTCTGTAACTCTAAGTCGTTATCTTGTGCTTGCTTGATCCTTGACTTTGACAATGGTTGAACAACCATGGCTGCCATAATAGGTGATTTACCCACCAATACTTTGTCAATTTGCAAAATGGAAAACTGTTGTGCCAATAGATCAATATCTGACGTTGGCTCATTTTCAGCACTACAAGACTTTCTACTCAAAGCATCAGCCACCACATTGGCTTTACCAGGATGGTAAAACAAATCACTATCATAATCTTTTATCAGCTCTAACCATCTTCGCTGTCTCATATTCAAATATTTTTGTGTGAAAATATACTTGAGACTTTGATGGTCGGTGTGAATTTCGCATCGTTCACCATAGAGATAATGCCTCCAAATCTTCAGGGCATAAACTACAGTAGCTAGCTCCAAATTGTGTGTAGGATAATTCTTCTCGTGGTCTTTCAACTGTCTCGAAGCATAAGCCACGACTTTACCATCTTGCATAAGCACACACCCTAAGCCCTTTCGGGATGCATCCGTGTAGACAACATATCCAATGGATTCCAATGGTAGCATGAGCACAGGTGCGGACACCAATTTCTGTTTTAGCTCTTGAAAGCTTGTTTCACATTCATCGCTCCATACAAACAGGGCATTCTTCCTTGTGAGGGTGGTTAGAGGCCCGGACAATGCAAAGAACCCATTGATAAATCTCCTATAATAACCAGTTAAGCCCAAGAAACTACGAATCTCTCGAACATTAGTCGATCGCTCACATTCAACAATAGCTTCAATCTTCTTGAGATCAACTGCAAGACCATCCTTAAAAACAACATGCCCCAAGAATGACACCTCTTGAATCCAAAACTCACATTTCTTGAGCTTGGCAAATAGCTTATTTTCCCTCAAAATTTCTATGACCATCTTCAAATGTTCTTTATGGTCTTGGTGATTAGCCGAATAGATGAGAATGTCGTCAATGAAAACAACGACGAACCGATCCAAGTACTTGTGGAACACACGGTTCATCAAATCCATAAACACGGAAGGAGCATTAGTTTGACCAAAGGGCATGACTAGAAATTCATAATGGCCGTACCGTGTGCGAATAGCTGTCTTTGAAATGTCTTCATTTCGAACCTTAAGCTAGTGATATCCCGAAATTAAGTCAATCTTTGAAAACACAGAGGCACCCTTGAGTTGATCAAATAAATCATCAATCCTTGGTAAAGGATACTTGTTCTTGATCGTTACTTTGTTCAGCTGACGATAGTCTATGCACATCCACATTGAACCATCCTTCTTCTTTACAAATAATATTTGTACTCGCCATGGTGACACACTTGGATGAATGAACCCTCGGTCCAATAGTTCTTGAAGCTGTTCTTTCAATCCTCTCAAATCTATTGGAGCCATACGATACGGAGCCTTGTGAACAGGCTGAGTTCCCAGCAAGAATTCAATTGTAAATTCAATTTCGCGATCCGGAGGTAATCCTGAAATCTTGGCAAAGACATCCAGAAAGTCACGCACAACTGGAATATCTTCCCACCTTGCTTCAACCTCAGGCTTGGCTGTAACATAAGCCAAGTAGGCTTGAGCACCATCTCTGACACATTTTCTTGCTTGAATTGCAAAAAGGAGCAGTGAAGTAGCTCATACACGAAACCCACAGAAATTGAACTCCTCGGCATCAAGAGGCCAAAATATAACTTCCTTCGCTCTACAGTGAATACTTGCCGCATACTTCAATAGCCAATCCATGCCCAAAATGACATCTAATCTAAGCATTTCAAATACGGCTAACTTTGCTGGTAAAGTTCTACCTCCTATGATAATTAGACAATCTTCCACATACTTATTACAAGTGACAGTATCGCCAATAGGTGTAGTCACACATACGTTTGTTCTAATGGTTTCATGCTCAACTTACACAATTTTACAAATGAGGATGATATGAAGGAATGAGTTGCACTCGAATCAAATAAAGTGCAAGTCAGGCTACCAAAAAGAATAATGGTACCTGCAATGACATCGGCATTGCCTTCACATAAGTATACGTCAATAACATATGAGCATTTATTAAACTCGCCCATGCACGACCCAACTTAAACTTAACAATTTATTTTCTCTTTAGGCTTTTAAGTTCCTATAGCTCCGACACTATACTCTAGACTTAGACAATCTAGACAACCTATCTCTCACAATAGTCCCTAAGAGCAAATTGCTCTCATACCATAACCTGTGACGACCTGATTTCATAACGCATATATTTTTTTTTTGTAAATGAAACCGCATCATCATAGTGGCGTACATGCGTACAAGCCATCATTATCTCATAATATGAGCATATCACATTTAAGTAATCATAACATTGCAGCAGAAACTAAATAAATAACACTATGAGAATAATATAACATAAAAAGCTAACATAAACTATATATAATAGTTTTACATTCTAAGTATTGTACATCAACAGAAGGGCTATCAAAAATGCCACATACGACATAGCCAAAATACATCGATCAGTTTTACACATATATAACATCACGATGTAAAACAAAAGCTAGACTACCATAGTCTATAGAAAATGCATCCGGCGTACACCTCCATCAATCTTAACCCAAATACGCAGCCACTGGATCTTCATCAAGATCCTCAGTATCTGCAACATCAACATCATCTAAGGCGATCATGGAGTTAACCACATTCGTCAGGCGGATATATGAGTCCACGGTCTCAGTGGTATAAAAAATCACTAAGTTTTCACAATAAGCCAATCTTTTGTTTTCTACTTAGTTTACAATAACAGCTACATTTTGGTTTATAACATTTTGTTTATAGAAATATGGCATAGCTGATAAACTAAATACCATAGTCATGAAATTTGTTTGGAACATACTACATATACAATCTCAAATCATAAAAGTCACATAAAATTCCATAAATCATAATACATAACATTTCATCAAAACATAAACCTCTCATGCATGCTTTCATACTCATACTTTTCATAGCATATCATTTTACTATCATCAAAGCATTACACCCCTTCGAAAACATATCTTTTTACTTTCATCAGAGCGTTACACTCCTTCGAAAATATATCATTTTACTATCATCAGGGTATTAAACCCCTTCACTTTCATCAGGACATTACATCCCTTCACTTTCATCAGGGTAGCTAACCCCTTCGCTTTCATCAGGGCTAATCGCCCCTTCACTTTCATCAGGGCTAATCACCCCTTCGAAAACATATCACTTTACTATCATCGGAGCATTATACTCATTCGAAAACATATCACTTTGCTATCATCAGGGCTAATCACCATTTCAAAAACATTTCACTTTACTATCATCGGAGCATTATACTCCTTTGAAAACATATCACTTTGCTATCATCGGAGCATTACACTCCTTCGAAAACATATCACTTTGCTATCATCAGGGCTAATCACCCCTTCGAAAACATTTCACTTTACTATCATCGGAGCATTACACTCCTTCGAAAACATATCACTTTGCTATCATCGTAGCATTACACTCCCAAAACATATCACTTTGCTATCATTAGGGCTAATCACCCTTTCGAAAACATTTCACTTTACTATCATCGGGATCATTACACTCATTCGAAAACATATCACTTTCCTATCATCAGAGCATTACGCTCCTTCAAAAACATATCACTTTTTTCTATCATCGGAGCATTACGCTCCTTCGAAAACATATCACTTTACTATCATTGGAACATTACGCTCTTCCGAAAACATACTCATTCTCATGCAATAAACATCTCTTTTTCTTTCTTTCATAATCATGTAATCTTTAACATCATTTCATAATCAGATTCCATCAAACATTTCTAAACATATTCAAAGCATCGAAATATCATCATATAAAAACACTAACATACATACAATTGGCTCGAATATAATAACATCTTTGAAAGCATAAAAATAGTATCTTTTCTCAGTGAGGAATTATACTCACCGTGTTTCGCTCGATGCTTACAATTGACACCAATGATAAGTCTTAATCACACAAATCTGCAATACATCATTGCATGTGATCATAAGTCAAAACTCATAGCCCAAAACATACTTCTATACACCAATGAGTGCTTGTAACCTCAAAAGCACATAGCCCAATTGAGACCCATATCATACATGGAGCTCAAAACACAATCTAAATGCTAACAAAGTTAACCCACAAAGAATCTCTAGGATTAACTTATAAAACTCTAAGCAAAACCCAACTAACTTAGCTAACTTGAACACTTAACTTGAACACTTACCTGGTCTTTGGAACTTCGATCCAATGCTCAAACTCCACAAATATAACAAATTTCTAGACAAATAATCAAGATTAAGCAACATGCATAAGGTGTATAGCTCAATCTTGAGAAAGTGGACAATGGTTTGAGAATTTACCTCAAACGATCGATGGAAACGATAATCTAACACCGAGGAATGCGTTACCGGTGTTAGATATCACAACCCAAGCCTTAAAAGATCATTCTCTTAAGGGTTAGAGCAAACCCTAGGAGAGAGGGAAGAGCTCCAATTCGTTTCAGTTCAAAAAAATGAGAGAATGAGCTGAAAAATTTGTGTTTTAGCCTATTTATATCGCATCACTGTTCACAGTGTCCGGACCTCACTGCGGACGGGCTGCAGACAAAAGCTACTGTCTGAGAGGCAGCAAGGTTCGTCCAGACGCAACTTCAGATGAGCTACGGACAACAACTTCTGCCAGGCTGATTTGACCCCCAAAATGATGGAATTGGGAAAAGTCATAAACGAAAAAGTTGTAGTATTTTGAGTTATCTTTCCAATGACATAAATTTTGCCTAAATCAGAGTTCTGAGTAAAAAGTAATGATTATTTTAATCTAACAAGGTTAGTCTGAAATTACTGATTCGAATGGAAAATCACTACTGTGACGCCCCTGCGGATGATGCCTACTGGCAGGATAATTTGACCCTCAAAATAGTGTAATTGGACAAAGTAATAAACTACAAAGTTGTATCATTTTGAGTTAGATTTCCAATGACATAAATTTTGCTTCAATCGGAGTTTGGGATTAAAATTTATGATCATTTTAATCTAACAAGGTCATTCTGAAATTAGAGACTTGAATGGAATCACCTCTTGAAACTTTTTCTATGTGTTTTGTCCATTCTTCTTACTTTCAATTACTATCTTACTCATGGTTATTAATTCCACTAAGTTATTTACATAAACAAGTTAATAAAATCTTCTATTCATATCTCGGATATAACATTAGGTGAGTGATTGATGCGAAACTAAGATGCATTATTATTTTCTCTTGAAAGTATTTTCATGTTGAGGTCGTCGTATGGTTGACACCCATTATGTGCTCGTATTATGCATGTAATGAAAATTCATGTTAGACATAATCTGTTTCTATCTGCTTTCACTGTTATCATTTATGTTTAGGTTATTTACATTTATGTCATTTATGTTTATGTCATTTACATTTATGTCATTTACATTTAAAAATCCAAAACATGTATTCTTTCATGAATTAAGTTAGAGAAAATCTTGAAAGCTTGATAAACAACCACAACAGTCTTTGAGGTTCGACACCCTCTATATAGTCTTATTATGCAAATATTCGTGCTATTGTGAGTGGTTATAAATTTATCATTGAAAATCCACGTACCGAAAGGTCGGTATCACCACCCAACCCAATTACTACCAAATTTAGCATCCACAACAATTCTCCACTAAGCCTCTCTCTCATGCACATAATGACACAGCCACTTCCCTAAAAGGGCTTTATTAAAAATCCTCAAGTTCCAAATCTCCAATCCACCCTCAAAAATAGGAGAGTAGACCTTGGACCAACTAACCAGGTGATATTTGAATTCATCACCTATGCCACCTCATAAAAAGTCGCAATGGAGCTTCTCTATGCGGTTAGCCACATTAACAGGAATGAGAAAGAGAAACAAAAAGTAAGTAGAAAGATTGGAGAGAGTGCTCTTAATAAAGGTAACCCTACCACCCTTAGACAAATACAACCGCTTCCAACCTGCCAAACGCCACTCAATCTTTTCAAGAACCCCATACCATATAGACTTATCCTTGAAACAAGCTCCAAGCGGAAGACCAAGGTATTTCAAGGGCAAATAGGAGACCACACACTCTAGAATGCTAGCCAGCCCATCCACATGATCCACAATACCCACAAGAACCAAAACTGACTTTTCCAAATTGATCTTTAACCTAGAGACAGCTTCAAAACATAAGAATACAACACGTAGATAGTGAAGATGATCAAGATTGGCCCCACAAAAATGTTGGGGATCATGCTCCATATTAACAAGAAACATGGTATAGCACAACAGAAACATAACAAAAATTTTATACAAATCTAACTTATCTAGGATCGCAATAACTTCAAGAGAAAACATGCTTTTGATTTTCACAAGATTAAAATAAACATGAAGAACATGATGAAGAACATGAAGAACATTGTTCTTCATAAATCCAAATCTTCTTTTTCATGGCTAAACATGATAGTGAGTATGGACTCACAACTTGAAGCAAGAGAATAATATTCCTCTTTTACAAAAATCACTCACTTAACACCTCAATGATTATTGTCTACAGTTTGTAGAATACTTGTATTGTAAGAGATGATTTTTCTACTTCTGACTGAGCCTCTATTTATAACTGCAAGTCTGCTTGAAGAAGAGGTAGAAGAGAGAAATCTAGAACCTTCTAGAAGGTAGGGTTACACGGCCACAAGGGGAATTAATTCCCCTTGTCTAGCCGCCGGCCATCATGCTCCCCATGAGCCTAAGGCTAGGGTTTTAACCCTAGCCCAGTCTCTCTTATGATTGCTTGAACCCCTTAGTTTTATTCTGCAGGCCCAATACTCATTTTCTATAAACTGTGCTCTAGGAATTAATTTCTTAGCTCAAACTCCTCCAAACTAATGGCCCTTGAGAAATAAATTCTCTAGCCCATATTTAAATAAATAAAACAAACCAAATTAATATTAAATATTAATTTCTGTCTCATGTCTTATTTAAATAAAAACACATGCAATTAATAAATAAATAAATAACTGAAACTCATAATCACTTAGTCAATTTACAACAGCTCAAGAAGGGACTCGAAAGGAAAATAGATTTAGCTACTTTAGTCCCTTGAATTCTTGTCATCCAATGACTCATCACCTTGACAAAAAATCATAGATAATTCCACTAAATAAATGTGATTGAACTCTAAATCATATTTTGCAATAAACAATTAATCCTTCATGATGTACTTACGATATTACCCCTCCATGGAATATATTCCGTGGTTGAACCAAAGATGAATAACTGTCACTTTGTTCACCACATCTTTTTCCTTGAGTACCCGGATCCAAACCTCATAATTTATCCCAATGTATGTTGTGAGATTAAATTCATCCTTGTACACAGTTTCAGTTAAATACCACTTAAAATGCTCAGGCTTGAGATACAGGATAAACATTCTTATTGATTCTAAAACAAGGGGAATTTCCTTATCTCTTTGTTCACCTACAAAGGACTTGGACTCCTTCTTGAAGAGTGGTCTGCCACAATGCTACATGATGATTGCCCGACATACAAAGAATGTATAACCATTGATTTGATCTCACTGAGATACATCAAGGCAATCACCACTTGACATCTGGTTCACAATCTTCTTAGCATTTAGAGTAATATTCGTAAGTCATCGTGCACACTCATCATTCTGTATGATAGTCATTATAGGAATGATGGCTCACGCAGTCCTATTCAGTGCATAGCCTTATATAAGCTTACCTTACTATAGCACCAACAATGTCAACCTGAAGCCACACTACTTCACTTGATTAAGACAAATCCCAAAGTTGACATGTTATAGTCTAGGTGAAATTCTCGGTTCCACTTACAACTACGAACGACACACTAATAAGTTACAAGGGACTTTTGACTATGGTCTTCTGTGTGACAAATATCATTGCTCACACCATAATCAAATTCAATGCAACTTAGGGATTGCATATAACCAGTAAAAATACAAAACCACATATCTGCTATGTAAACCAATAATAAGTATGCCCAAAATTCAATAATCAAATCAATGAATAATCAACAATATTCATTATATCTTTATGATCAATTGGAGTTTTGGATACTAGTTCCAACAAAAAAACCAATGTATCGTTCGCGAATAACAGATGAGAGATATTAACCACCTCAAAGAGCTTAGAATCCACAGAGAAACTTGACAAAAAACCCCTGTCAACAGTAGTAGAGAGCATTCTACTTAAGGTCTCCATAACAATAACAAATAGAAGAGGAGATAAAGGATCTCCCTGCCTCAACCCATGAGAGCTACTAAAGAAACCGGACGGAGTTCCATTTAGAAAGACAGAGAAGCGCGTTGTAGAGATGCATTGCGCAATCTATGAACACCATTTCACCCCAAAACCGCACCTTCTAAGCATATACAAGAGGAACTCCCAATTGACATGATAGTGAAAGCCTTCTCAATATCCAACTCGCAAATCACCCCAAAACCATACCTTAAAAAAATATAACAGTTACAAAGTTATTATATATACATTATGTATTTAATGAGAGGTTGAGTTATGTTTTCCATTTTTCACATATGTATTATTAGAATAACATGCTATATTTCATTTGATGAGAATAAAAAGATGGTATAAATATTTTATATTGTAAATCACTATTTTAACAATCTTTAGAGATACAAACCCAATTATGGTTGTAAGATTGGTATGTATCTTTACTTAAAGGTATATAAAAAGTGGGAATGCCTCAAGAATAGTGGTTTTTATTTGATAGTGTAGTTTTACACTTTTGCCCTTACATTTAGTATCGATCGATCAATTAAATCTAAATAACTGTACATCAAAAGCTACAAACAAAAACAAATCGTCAATTACATCTCCATCTTCTTTTCCGCTGGAATTCACAACCTGCTTTCTAAAACTCTGATCCCTCTACACCGAGTGATGTGGATTTAGGATCAATGATAAATTTATAAGCACTTATAATAGAACGAATCCTTGTAGGATAGGGCTATATAGAGGGTGTCAAACCTCAATGACTATTTCCGGTGGGTATCTATCAAGTATTCAAGACTAATCTAACTTAACTCAGAAAAGATAATGTTTGTTTTTGGTTTAGGAAATAAAACTAAACGTAAATAAATAACAAGATAAAATAGAAAGAAGCATAAGGGATTGATTTCACCACAATCTTCGTTCCAATGGTAGATCGTATTCACATGGGACTCTCATTACACGTATGATATGATGCGCATAATAGTTGTCAATCACATGGCGACATCGACAAGAAAATACTTTTATTAAGAGGTAATGATAACTCATCTTCGGTTGGCATGAATCGTCCATCTAACCACTAATTGTGGTACAATTTATCTTCTCTAAGTATGGCCTATAAAACATCATAATTAGCATATACATGGGCAATGGATAAGTGTAACCCATCTTCGGTTGGCATGAACCATCTACTACATTACACTAAGCTAAGGTATAGTATAGCTCATTTTTCCTAGACATGGCCTATCAAACCCTATTGATTTTGTGTTAAAAAGAACCATTGCACAATCATCATTCCCATAATCACAGAAAATAGAAATGTTTGATTTCAAATATGATAAAAAGCTCTCCCATAGACAAGATAAGTATTTCATCATAAATAAGTATGAACATTAAAAATGATTTACAAAAGTTTTGTAATCCTCTAGGCTATACAATCATCATATATATGCAAAAAATTTCAAGAGAAATACAATCAAACCATGGTACTTGGAAATGGCTACATCAACTCCCTATGGAGGATTTAGCTACTCATGGAGGAGTTAGAAATCTCTTTCAATGAAGAGAAAACCATCTCCTGGACTTGGTTGAGCTATTGGTCATGCTCCTTGGTTTAGCTCAGAACACTCCTCGCTCAACACACTCCAAAAACCCACTCCCCCAACTCTACTCTCGACTGATTTACATATCATGTGAAAATCCCTAGAATCCCCCTCAAATCCCTTATTATAAGGTGAATTAATTTCTTCAAATCCCTAATTGCAGGGTAATCGAGTCAAATCCCTAATTTCAAGAAGTCTGAGCTGATATTGTGCGACCATTTCCTTTATTTCTTTTCTCTCTCCATATTTGGTGCAAATCGCAGATTAGATTCTAGTGTGACCGATTGTGCTCAAACCCTTTCAAATTGCACTCAAGCCCTTTGGTGTGCTCGAGATCTTTGTTCTATACTAATGCGCTCGAGCCTATTTTAGATAGGCTTGAGCCCATTTTCTTCATCAGCTCACTTTGATGTGTTTTAAGCTCGAAATCAATGGAATTGCTCGCACTTTCTCCTTAGGACCTGAAAATACTTAAAAGTACAAAAACAAGACAAAACATTATATTACAAAATAAACTAAGGATTAACATATGCGAGTTAAAGGACTTGAATGTGTAATATTCAAGCTTATCACCGAGTAAGTTCTATGTGTTTTAGATTTCTTTGTCAAATACATTTTGTGCTATGGTGATAAGTTTCTTCATAGTGTATTTTGTAACTGGTTAATTACAAACAGCACAAACAAAACTATCTTCAATAGTTAAGCGGATTAGTCCCACACTTGTTTTCATTTTTTGTTTTCTCTTTAAATTATGTATTTGTAACTATTTGTTTTACAATGTGACTATGAGTGCTTTTCTATTCTCGCATAATGTTCATCGGTTTAATTGTTTGAATACTCATTTTGTTAGAATTAGAATATACCTAGAACTCTGGCTGAAAATTATCTGATAAAATAAGTTAAGTATTTCTGGAACAAAAAATAAGATGTACCAAAACATAATGGCCAAAAGAGGTTCATGGATTAAGACTCCAGTAGAGATATATTACACGAGAATAGTAAAGAAGAAAAAAAAAAGCTCTTTTGTCTTACAGTTCTAGTAAAAATTTAGTGCGACTACTTCACATGCAAAATCCCACTACCACTACCCAAAGGTCTTTGCTAGAAATTCTAGCTCGGACCCACG
>FXXK01001610.1:63130-118130 GCA_900184695.1 Betula pendula | reverse complement strand
ACTCACTTGTGCCGTATGGATCAACCAAATACCATTATATGCAGTCTCCGACTTCCGAATCTGAGAAACGATCTTACCATTAGTCTTATGCCTTGAGTTAAATAAGTCCTAGGCTTCTAATGACCCAAAAAGATATTCTGTCTGAGCATCGAATGTTTGACTAGGAGGGTCGAACGTTTCATACCCGCACATCGAACGTTTGATGAAGAACATTGAACATTTGATGAGGTCTAGAAACTCATTCTAAGCCACATTTCGGTCATTTCTGGTTTCTAACTCCTCTTAAAGTCTCTTAAAGGTCTAACAAGAGAAAATAAGGGGTCTCATATTCCAAAAATAGGGTTTGATATATCAAACTCCTTAAACCACCTCAAAACAACTTAAACCTACAAAAACCAACTAAAACTCCAAATGATCAATCTTAAGCTAAACAACTCATAAACTAAGACATAACAACAATGAAACAAGATAGCAATAAGCAAATAACAGCAAGAAAACGAACTAAGTAAGGATGAGTACTTCTTCAAGCCAAAACTCTTCTTTTCCTCCAAACACTCTCCCCCACACACTCACAAGGTTCTTAGATCTCCCAAACTTGAGTGAATAGTGCAAAGAGGGGTAGGGGTTGTACTTATAGAGCTGGAATGTATGGTTAAGGACTGGTAGATTTTTAGGTTCATCGAACGTTCTATGTACAACATCTAATGTTTGATGTACTATTACCCAACGGTTCAAGGGTTTCCACTGAACGTTTGATAAAAGCATCGAACGTTTACTAAAAGCACATCGAATGTTCTATAAAAGCATCAAACGTTTGATATTATCTGACATGCACATTGATTAAAAGTTTTCACGTGAATTAGTGCATCGGGATATGTATTGAACGTTTGATCCTCACCATTGAACGTTCCATGAGCACACTGAACGTTCCATAGAATCCTTCAAATGTTTTACGGCATCAAAAGCTGAAAAATAAACCTTAAAACCTGATAATCTTTTAGGCATTACACATATGCAGAGAAAGACACTCTTGTGAAAGAAAACTTTAAAGAGTGAGCTAATACTTACAACCCCAATCCCAGAGGATTTAGAAGAAGCAACAAATCGTTACCATGTTCCTCCTACTATTGAAGAAATTGATCATGGAAATGTATCTAGAAGAAAAAGAAAGCGATGCTTTGAGATATGTGCAAATAAAAAGGAATGAATAGTTAGCAAAGCTGCAAGATTTTATACGAGCAATATTATGGATTCAACTATTGATCATTAGATGTATGGTCAAGGTATAGTAATAAATGAAAGTTGTCAAAAGAGTTTAGGTGAATATTGTTATGTAGTTGTTAATACCGACTTCTTGACATCTCATACTTTAGTATGTTTCGATTCATATTTTAGACGACCCAGACAACCACTATGGCGAGAACAAATTTTAACAATCAAATCAACACATGTGGTCCACTTAAATAAATAAAATAAAAAATTGGTATAGTGCATTATCCGAAGAGCAAAGAGAAGAGGTTCGTAGGAAACAAAGAAAAGCATATGCATGAAAAAAGTCTCTTGCAAACAATGCTATTAGAAATAAGCAAATAGTTGCAACCTCAACCAAACATGCTTCAAAAGATGGAATTGTTCATTATGAAGGTACACCTAATATTAAAAAAACAACCAAAGATGATGGATGCCAAGAGACATGACAACAATGCTTTATAATAGATGAGTGTAGTATCTTACGAGATGGTAGGTGTAATTTGATTACCATGATTTTCCCATGTTTTAATTGAGGTTTTAGTTTGAAGTAAATAATGAAATCCATGTTATATAGGGTCTAAATCATATGCAACAAACAACATAATTCCAATCACATTTCTGATCGAATTAATAAGTATGGTGCCATTATGGAATAAATCAATCCTAAGATTACTAAGTATGCTATAGTGCTATTATTTATCTGTTGGGGATCGTGCATGAAACCGTAAGAAAACATAGCACAGCGAAATATAAAAATTTTCTAAGATTTAGGATCATGAACTTCAAGTATAAGCATGTTTTGATCAATTCTAAAATCAAACTAAAAGTAAAGTAATGATTTTACTCACATAGTTTTTCAGCCTCTTCAAGGAGGCTAGGAGATTTTGGTTTTTCTTCTTCTTGTGATTTCTTCATTTTTTTCATAGTCGATCTTCGAAGGCGATGATGCTTTTGTTGGGGATTATGCCCTAAATCCCAAGATTTTGATATGATTGACTTTGTTATTTGTAATAAATAATGCTTATTGATTACATATATATATTTGAGCATATGGCGTATAGTCTTTTGTATGATTCTTGATGATTATCCTCATATGAAAGGTCTAGGGAATACATTGAATATGATCTATGGGTGTGAGTAAAGTTTTGTTACTCAAGGTCTAAGACCATAAGCCTTGTACTCCGAAATTATTTGTTCGCAGTCATGATGGAACTGGACATTCCATCAAGTAAGACTATTACGCGTCAATTGTGATATTTACCTTAATCAAGCGAAGCGTATACTTCGGGTTGATGTATACGTGTATAGGGTGATATACATTGAACGGACCGCGAGTTTTCTTTTCTGTTAAAATATTGTTTTTAGAAAAGATATAACTTTCAGACTATTTATACTTGATATTCTAAATCCTAAGAGAAAAGCAAATTCAGATGTGAAATATCTTTACTTTGACACGTTGTAGACTGAGCTTTTAAGCTGTATGAGGTCAAAATGGTCTTTGTGATTGGGTGATCACATGTAGTATCGTGAGGAATCCAAATCCTTCTTTGGTAAGAAAGACACGAGGTCTCCCCTTGAATAGGATTTTATTCAGAGTTATTCTCTAAGTCTTTGATCAGAGCATTTGGTAAGGTTAACTCCAAATTATACCTGGTGGTGGACACTCACATGAGAGAGAATAATAAGAGAATAGAAATCTAGTACCCAAGGATTAAGAGGTAGAGAATATAATGTGATAGTATCTCAACCTTTATTCATCTACGGAGGACTTTATGGAGGAATCATACTTGTGGTAAATGTCAAAGAGAACTTTGTTAATTTAATCAATAATATTTTTCGGAGTGCAGTTACAATTATGTAGTGGTGTTAATTGTAATTAATAGTGACTTGTGATAGTCGGATACTATTAGAGCCATAAATATTTTTCTCTTTAGGTTCCTCATCAAATTATTGTAAATTAACCATGGACAAGCCTATTATTTATTTATTGGACATGTTATTTTATTTATTTAAACATAGGCTTATTTAATTAAATAAGCAGGTTGTTTTAATTAAATAAAATATCAGCCTAAAGGAAAGACTATACAAAGAAAGAAGTAGGAAAGGTAGGGCTTGGGATAAAACCCAGCCCAGGCAACTAGGGAATGACGCACAGACCAGGGAAATCTTCCCTGGCCCATGTGTCACCTCCCAGGAGATGAGGGCTAGGGTTTTGCAAACCCTAGCCGTCCACCCCTCTTTCTTGCAGTCCCACATTGCTTATTTTATTTCTTTTGTACTCATTTCAAGAATATAAATAGAGGACCCTGTGGCTCAGTCAAAAAATACTCCAACACAATTCTTTTAGCCATTGCTAAGAATTTAAAGCACTCCTTGAATATTTATTCGAAGAGCTAAGTTAAAATTTTGAAGAGTTAGAAAGAGCCCACACTCTTTAGTTATTTCTTGTCATTGGTGAGAAGATCTGAGGAGTTCTTGAAGCGTTTATCGATGAGAGGATTCTTCACTCATATAGCCAAGGCGTTGCCTTAGTTAGCAAGTAAGTAATTTTATTTTTTTGCTAGTTTTTTATTAAATAGTAGTGTTCTTCGCATGTTTTTAATAGAGTAGATCTTGAGTAGAGAATATATTATTTTTTCGCTGCGCAATTTTTAATTTGCACCCATATTCCCAACAATTGGTATCAGAGCCTACTTTAGTAGATACATGAAGAAGAAAAGTTTTAGAAAACTGTTTTTCTATTGCTTGTGTTTGGATGATCTCCGAAAACTAAAGTTCTTGTTTAAGACCTAGAACATGTTCTATGACATGTTAGGATCTCAACTGGAAAGTTTCAAGTCATCTAGAGATTGTTTGCTATTTTAAATTGTTTTTACGTTCTAGAATATGTTGCTGTAAAATTTACAGCAGGCCTGTAGAATTACGAATTTTTTCGAGTTGTGTTAACAAGACCTAAATATAATTGGGCACTTGTTTTCACAAGGAAAATTCGTGTTCAACACAATGGTCCGAATAGATCATCGTTTTGATTAATATCGAAAAAGTTATGATCGTTTTAAAATTTATTGATAGTTCTGAAAATCAGAAATCCTGCATGCTGACATGGAATGCGATTTTATTGTGAAAAATATTTTTTCAGTAATAAAACTCTAGGGTATTTTTGATACAAGGGTGGTACATGGTTGAAATACCAAAATACCCCAAGGTATAATATGTTATTTATTGAACACCAGCTTTGTATTTATTTTATAAATACGGTGTAAATCGAATAATCAATTTTTTTATATATTCATTGTTGCGTGAATGTAAACAAATTTTATTGATCCTATTTAATTGGATTTGAATTTGTTCAATCAAGTACAAGAAAAGATTGAAAGAAAATTGAAGTTATTAGCAGAGAGTGTTTTCTTGAAAAACACAAAGTGGCAATGTCGCAATTGTGATAGAACAATTGTTTTTTAAATAAACCCAGAGTTTAAAATATCAAGTGGAAGAGAGATTTTGGGATGTAAATCTCACAATCTTCATTAAGGTCTATAGTAATGTTGTAAATAAAATACCTTGACTTGGCCTTGGGATCGCGATCCCCACAGAGAGTAATTTTGTTTCATGGGTTACAAAATAGATCTATCAGATAAATGTGATGTGCTTATCACCAATTGACGGTCACCCCACGGTGGAGTCACTTGGACAATCACATCAATTTTAAATGGATTGTCACACTTGACTGATATTAGATATTAACTTCTCCAAGGAGCTATGTTATCTACGATCAGAGATTGAAATAAAAACTACATTTATTAATGACATGGTAGTTACAATAATGGTTTTCATTGTAAACTTAGGGCCATTAATAGAAAGATATAATCTTGCCTAATCAAGTGATTAAAGATACCTTGACTTGGCATGAAGCCTCGCGATCGCCACGGAGGGTAATTTTAATCACAGATTAGGTAGTCGTAGCTTTTCAAATATAATATGTCTTATTGGGTTTACATGTTTTATTTGTGCTAAATTTAATATATGCTTGCTATATGCTCAATATATATTTTCAGAATACAATATGTCTTCATTTAGCCCTTTCTCCACCATCTTGAATCAAAACAAGTTGATTGGTCCCAACTATCTCAACTGGAAAAGAAACATGGATATAGTGCTAACTGCAGAAGGGCACAAGTACGTGCCTATAGAGGCATGTCCAGATGTTCTAGCAGTGGACACCTCAGAAGATGACAAGCAGGGATTTAATCGCTGGAGGAAGTCTGATGAGATGGCCAAGTGTTACATTCTAGCCTCTATGGCTAATGTGATTCAACATCAGCTTCAGAAAATAAATCATGCCTCAACTATGATGACAATCCTGAGAAAGATGTTTGGTGAGCAGAGTCATGATGCAAAGGCAGATATGATGAGATCTTTGCTAAGAACAAAAATGGCTGAGGGAACACCAGTGAGGGAGTATTGTTTATCAATGATAGCCATGCTCAATACACTGGAGGTTCTAGGTGCTAAGATAGACGGTGAGTCTCAAGTAAATATGATTCTACAGTCCCTGCCTCCCTCCTTCAATCAATTCAGGCTCAATGTGTCCATAAGCAAAAAGGACTATACATTGGCAGAATTGATGAATGAGTTAATAGCAGAGGAAAGCATCTTAAAGAACAAGACCTCGACATTTATTGCTCATGCTTCCAACCCCAAGCCGAAAGGCAAGTGGAAGAAGAAGCGGTTTAAACAGGCTAGCAACATTGTTGCCAATAAGCCGAAACCAGTTGGAAAAGAGACAAAGGCTAATCAGTGGACGAAGAATTGTTTCTACTGTGATCAACCAGGGCACTGGAAGAAAACATACTCCAAGTATCTTACTTCTAAAGCACAAGGTAACAAATCTTCCTTTTTAGTTGAAACGTGTTTAGTTGCGAACCATATAAATACCTGGTGTGTGGATTCGGGTTCAACTAATCATGTCTACAATTCATTGCAGGAGTTCCAGGAAACCAGAAAGCTAAATGAAGGAAAAATGTACCTGACATTGGGAGATGGAACAAGAGTTCCAGTACTCTCCATTGGAATTATCAAACTTTACTTTAAATCAAAGTTTTTATTATTAACAGACTATTTACATATACCCAACATTTGCAGGAATTTAATTTCTGTTACTCCTTTGGGTAAATGCGGATATACTTCTATTTTGAGAGATATTGCAGTAATAAAGAAGGATAGATTATTTATCTATTCTGGTGCGATTGTGGATGATTTGTATATTATTACTCCTGATATAAATATTGTTAATAAAGTTACATGTCATTCTAACATCACTGTAACACTTGCAAAATATTGATAATAAGAGTTACATCTCATTATCATATCATTATAACACTTACAAAATACAATTAACAATAGTTATATCCATACATGTAAAAACATTGTAACTTTTTCAAAATAGGGGAAAGTTCACAAAGACTCCCTGAACTTCCACTTGATTTGAATGACCTTCCCTAATCTTTTATTTCTCTCAGTTTCACCCTTCAAACTTCCAATTTCTATCAAAAAAACCCCCTCCGTTTGTTTTCACCGTTAAATTTTTTTTTGAAATTCCCAAAATACCCCTCATTTTAGGGTTTAGTTTTTTTTATAATTTTTTGTTTAAAATACAGGGGTATTTAGGGAATTTCAAAATTTAACGGTGAAAACAGACGGAAAGAGGTCTTTTGATAGAAATTGGAAGTTTGAGGGTGAAACTGAGAGAAATCAAATATTGGGGGGGGGTTCTTCAAATCGTGTGAAAATTCAGGGAGTCTTTGTGAAGTTTTCCTTACAAAATATTGACCAAAAAGTTAATGTGTCCAATACATTACATATCACAAAGATCATACTGACTACTAAGATAGTTTGTCTAATAAAGTACAAAAGCTAAAGATTAAGGCTTTCTCATATGCTTATTGAAGGCTTTATCATATGCCTATTGAGTAGCCCTTAGTTTGCCTTTCTTTGGTCTTGTTTGATTTTGCCCCACTCCTTGTGATCCCTCAACTGCAATATTTTGGTGAAATGAATATTAGACATTATTATGAACATTGTACATTAACAATACAATAAGCTGACAATAAATCCACTACAATCAAACTGCATAAAACTCACAATTGGTTCCACTAGTTGTTCCTCATTAGAGTTCTTAGTTATTCGGCTTTGTCTACTCGGTTGTCTTGAAGTTTGTGGGATGTAATATTTGTCACATTTACACCAATGAGATAAATATAGTAAACAACAATACAAATACAAAAAAAAATAGGATTAAGCATTCAAACTATTAGGGGGTAGTAATGAAGTACTCATCCTTAGATGTTGCCCTTTAGTGCTTATGTTTTCGGCTGTTATGGCAGTTAGTTGCACTATCTCTGAAGATCCTCCTTGCCACAGCATATAAACCAACAATGTCATCAGATATATTTAGGTATAACTGTATATTAATATTTAGTAAGCTTGTTATTAAAGAACTCACCACATTTGTATTGTTTGGCTTTGGCTTCCTAACCTGTTTGAGCCACTTCTTCCTATTTGGATTCAATGGTTGATTGCAACGCCTAGCATTGTGGCCCTTTTGACCACAATTTCCACACTTTACATTATACCCCTTACAAGTGACCTTAACACTCTAATTAGGCTCATTTTCATCTGGACCTCTTGTTCTCTTCTTTTTCGGTCTACTTCGTTGTGTCCTAGGTAAAGGTGGTAGTATCGGATCCACATCACGGTCAACCGGTCACTCCTCAGGTCGAGGCATGAGATGTATATCTGGGGCATATAACTTCCTTAATGTCTCCATGAGGTACTAACTACTAAGATAATTATCATGGATTCCCCTATTCCTATAGATAACACAATATGCATGTGAGCATGGAATGCCACTTAATTGCCACCTACCACAAGTGCATGTTCTTTTCCCCAGATCAACAATATTCCTTGGGTTGTAACAATGATCAACCTCATATTGCAACTTATTACTACAACAAGCAACATAATTCCTAGAATTTGATTTGTTTTTATCCAATTTTCTCACAATCTTAGGGTAAATACTATTAGTTGAAGTTGCTCCTCCATCCCTATTTAGATTGAATCTATTCATTATTTGTCGTCTTATCATATTCATGCAGGTCAAAATAGGCTTATTTCTTGCTTCCAAAATCCAAGAATTGAAACACTCCACAGTTGTAACGCCCCAAGAATTTAATAAATTATCAAATTAAGACTCAAGGATAACTTTATTCTCCATGCGAAGAAGAATATATAAACACAAGCTTGAGAATCACCTTATACACAAGTTTATCTATTGAGAAAGAATAAACTAGAGTATAATGTCCATATGGCATTTAAAACAATTAATTGGTAACTGTCTAAATTCCCTAATTTAATCTCTATCAGAGTTTCAGCGGAATAGTTGATATGAATATAAATAATTTTAACATCATTAAAAATAAGCACATAGTTTTATATCTAAAAGATCAAATTTAAATACAATAACTACTGTCCTGATACCATAATCTTGGTGTTGATCCCAATGATAATCGCGGAGCGCTACCGATTTTAAAATTTATAATTAACCACTCGCGATAAATCGTATCCTTATTGGATAGCTCTAAAAGAGGGTATCGTCCGCAGGGACTGTGATGGTTGGTTTGTCAAGCTTTCGAGATCTTTTCTAGCTCAATTCATGAAAAGAAATGTGTTTTTGGTTTTTAAAACTAAATGACATAAACGTAAATGACTTAAACATAAATGACATAATTGTAAATGACGTTAAATGTAAATGACATAAAGCGTAAATGACATAAATGTAAAGATAAAGGTAGAATGCATATTGTATCTAACTTGGGATCTTTAACAAAGGCATAATATGAGCGTGTCAAGGTTGTCAATCCTTACAACAATCTCAACATGAAAATACTATCGAAAGAATCATA
This sequence comes from Betula pendula, assembly GCA_900184695.1. NCBI lineage: Eukaryota > Viridiplantae > Streptophyta > Magnoliopsida > Fagales > Betulaceae > Betula > Betula pendula. Next base: position 108,918 of record FXXK01001610.1, on the reverse strand, counting down.
GTTTATTCTTAGGCATAATAAAGCATCATAGTTTAGCACTAGTCACTCACCTAACACCCTACATCTGATATAACTTGTGTTCCCTAGCATGCGATATAAGTTCTCTCAATAGCCTACACAATCTCATGAAATAAGCATAAAGTATCATAGGTTTTCACTCCACTTTCCACATATTCTAAGTTATTCTAAGTGTAGATTGAGTCGTGGTCCCTAGCATACCCTATCAAACTCACATAAAATCATGTCAAAAGCACCATTGCATAGCATATGCCTTCTCAATCAAAGACATTGAAAGTATTGAAATCATTCAAAAGTCAAACCAATTCCTCATAGACAAAAAACAAGTTTTCATTTCAAATGGTATAATCTTTAAGAACAAACCCTTTTGCAAATGCAATCATCATACCATTTACACAAAATCATACCTAAATACAATCAACCTCAACTCATAACCCCATGAAAAAATTACATCAAACCTTAAAAAGGATTCATTTCCTCAAGGATTTGGATTTCTTCATTAGATTTGAAGAAATTCATTTTCTAAGGAGTATTTGAGCTATGGGTCGAGTTCTACCCTCTATACAGTAGCAAAACAAAGCAAAAGAACCTAAAAACTATTCTGAACAAAACTCAAAAACGTTCCTCCCCTGCCTCTCGGACAGAAAACACATATATAAGCAAAGGAAGGCTTGATCTTTCTTAAGGAAAGATCAAGCTAAAGATCTGAAGTTCCCAGTGTTTAGGAGTCCTCTAGGGAGTGATTTCGGCACCTACAATGTGCTGGCAAGCCGCAATTTTGGACCAAAAAATATCCCCACCCTCAACAGCTATCTAAAAGATCCTGCAGTTTCTGGAAGCTGCGATGACGCTCGAGCACTAGGATTGGGCGCTCGAGCATCATGTGCTGCAGGTGCTCGATTCCTGCGCGCGGGGCTTGCGAGCGTCAGGCTTCAGCTGACCCTCTTGCGACTGGCGCTCAAGCACCAGAAATGGGTGCTCGAGCGTCACTCCTTCTACAGCACTTTAATTTCTCAAAATTATCTTCAAGCTTAATGTTCCTGATATGTCTTGAATTTTCATTAAGACCTGAAAATAAGGCAAACACTAAAACACACTAAAATATTAGATAGCAATATAAACTAAGGTATAACACATGCGAGTTAAGGGGCTTGAATGTGTAACATTCAGCACTTATCACCCAACTGAACAAACTCCTAAGGGTTTTGTAAAATACTGAGGCATTTTACAAAAAGAAGTAACTAAATAAGTCGGCTGACTTAGTAAGCAAGTTATTTTGAAAGTAGTGTGGTATAAAATAAATAAAAATGTTATTAAGAATTTCACATGATGATTTTCGCAAATGGCTCTAATCCTCATTATTATGCCTTTTAACAAGAATGGTTTTTAATATAAAAAGTGGGACATAATCTCAATGATTAAACTCTTATTCTTAAATGCAAAAATATGCCTCGTGAATACTACATAAATAGTCATATGTTAACAATATAGTCTATTTGAGACATTACTCTCGCTCAATAGGGTAAGTGCATCCAAAAGGACATCTAGTACAATTTCGGTGCCCCGAACATTGTACGAACGTACCGTCTTATACTAGCAGTCCGACCAAGTCCGACCTCTGGTGGCTCACATTGACTAGCTAAACCGTAATTGGCGACCCACTCAATGAATAGTACGCTGTCACAAACTAAACCATTAGATCCAAGTCCCTCTTCATAAAACAACACTATTTGACCATAGAATCAACCCGTAATAATGGTAAGTCCATGACCATTATTCCGTTATGGTGCAACCATGTCATACGATGCAATTATTGTTTATTTATTTAAAAATAGAAAATATATAATCAAATAACATCTTATCCTAAAATAAATCACAGAGAATATTGTGCTCAGTCATCTGACATATCATACTTAACAAAACTGTAGTTTCTTTACTCAATTAAAATGCTTACCCCGATTGCTCATCCGATGCCTAAGATATTTTGCAAATCCTTCGATAATTGAAAAATAACCCGACAATATGCCAAGAATGTAATCCCCTACTAATTGTGAATCATTGTGTGTTATTTGTCTTAAAAACCTCTAATTTGACATTTCTAGTTATCATCGAACGTCTGACACGACTATCAAATGTTTGATCCTTGAAGATTGAATGTTTGATCAAGAACAGTGGAACGTTTGATGAATGTTCAAAATGCATGAAAGTTCAAAAACTCCTATCAAACCTACCTACAACTATTCTTAGACTTAAAACATTATCTAACAACTTTAAACAATTCTTAAAGAATGTAAATAATACACTTTTAAAGAGGTAAAACACAAAGTAATCCCTTTTATTAAAACATTTTGAAAAGTTCTCATAAAAGTCTTTCAATCACTATGACATAATTTAAAAGCATTTACATGATCTCAACTAGTTTTAAAATAGTAAAATATAACATAATAAGAGTAAGGATTCGGAGGTTACCCCGAGAGAATATAACTTCCTTCAAATGAGAACATTCCTTTAGAAAATCATTCTCAAATCTTAACAAATGGTTTCTGGAGGGTTTGGGTTTGCTTTAGGTCATTTCTTGAGGGAATGAGGTGGTATTTATAGGGAAGTGGGGTGTTAAATCGATTCCCTACGAAAAATTCATTTTTGGAAATGATTGAGCGTTTAATATCAAACGTTCGGTCTATTTGTATCAGAAAATCTAGGGTTCCTCCTCAGACACTTGATGAAAGTATTGAACGTTTGACAAAAGCACATCGAATGTTTCATAAAAACATCGAATGTTTGAGATTCGTACTGATATATTCTGAGCATTGCGCAGGCTTTACAAAGTTGTGTCTGTATTTTTCAAGATCGAACGTTTGATGATCATCATCGAACGTTTGATGATCACATTTTCTAAATAAAAATGTTATTTAAAAGTTTGACAAAAATTTAAAAAGTATTTTTAATCAATCTTTTGTCAAATATTCATAAAAATAACTTTTAAATATTCTGGGGCATTACAGCAGTATTGTTTAACAATGTCACTGCAGCTACTCTCTCTAAAGGCATGCCTTGACCACATCCTTGTATCGACCTTATCAATGTAATTGAATGCTTCTTCATCCATGCCTTTGATCACCGCCATGTGATGCTAAAAGTTCAATACATTAGTTGCACCCTACAGAAAATCCATGAAGGCCTTGGTCTTATATCCTTTATTCTTGAAGTTTGCATGCAAATGTTTGACGCAAAATATGTGCTCCAAACCAGGCATCAAATCCTCCATGGCATCAGGTAGTCCCTATAATGGTTAAAAAGACATGTTACAAAAATATTGGAATATATAAATGTTTATAAAAGTGTTGGTCATATTCAAACAATACATTTACCTTTTGTCTGTCAGATATGAATGACCACATGTGCTCCAGTTCATACCCAATATCTTCCAACAATAAATTCAAAAACCAAGTCCATGTGTCTTTGGATTCAGTCTCGCATACCGCATATGCTATCGGAAAAATTTCGTCGTTCGCATCCCGAGCAATGGCTGCATGTAGCTGCCCACCAAATTTGCCATTCATGAATCAAGCATCCACACAGATCATGGGCCGACATCCATCTAAAAAACCCCGCTTACACATTACCAACGAAACATACATCCGTTGGAAGAAACTTCCATCTCTCTGTATGTAAGCTGAACTACCAAGATTCCATTACATAGTTGCCTTGCAATACGCCCTCATGTGTTTATACTGCTCAGTCTCACTCCCAGTCAAAATGGTCATTGCCATTCTCTTCGCACGATGGCAACTCAACATAGTAAAGTCTACATTATAATTTCGACTTATCATCCCCTTCAATGCATTGGGTTTGAAATTTGGTTGGTCTCGGAATAGTTCCAAGTATCAGTGTACAACCCACTTTATTGTTGCCTAACTGTTAATGTAGTGACCACCACAGTTATGTACGTCGACAAAAGTCTTGATCTGGAAGTGGTTTTTGTCATTCGATCATGATGCATGTATTCTCCGGCCACACTTCATCTTACAAAAGGCAAACACCTGCTTTTTCTCGCTGTGCATGTACGTGTAGTCAAATGAATTCTAAATTGCATACAATTTAAGTGCATCCTTAAATTGAACGGGGTTAGTAAACTTCAACCCAAATGATAACTCAACTTTGTCTTTCAAATGTTTATCTCTTCCACTTGCCATACTTCCTCCTTGTTTAGGCTCCCATTCATTGTCTACAGCACTTTCTAAGCTTACCAGGTCGTCGTCACTATTATCAAAATGTTGATCCGAATCTTCAATTTCTTCCTCCCCATTCTTAGATGTTGATGCTGCACCCCATGGCTTAAACTACTTGGATGTATCCTCACTAGCATCTCTTAAATGTTGATCACTTTTACGTAAAGAAATGTCCTCCTCCTCATCTTCCAATAAATCAAAGCCACTCAGTTCAAACTTCACCTCATCCTCATCCCCATACTCATACTCATTGTGATGCTGTTGTGGAGGCACTTCATCCTTTACCGGCTACTATTAGGGCACTTCTTCCTCTACCCCACCTTGAGTATGTGCAACTCTTGAGTCGTAATCATTTATCTCCACTTTTGAAGGAGACTATGAAAGAAGCAACACTAGTTGCACCACTTCAAGCAGCACTGGTTCAACTATGATATGGTATAAAAATATGTGTAACTTCTTTCTCCTACTAGATGACAACTCCTTGATCATATCGACGATGTGTTGGTCTTTGGTAAGTTCATGTATTGATTCATTGTTCTCTTCGTCATACTTGTAGTGCAAAGTAGGAATGTCGTCGTACTTGTACTCCAGGCACGCTTCCAATATATTGATAATATCCTAAAAGCACAAATGCTCCACATCCACACTTGTTATGGTTATCACATCTCCTCCTAGGTATTCCAATTTGGGTCTAGACAATGACCCATGATGATAAATGATCAAATTAACAACTGCCTCATCCATTTCTACAACATGAAAGTACTTGTAATTAATACAACTACAGAATACGAATGCAATCAAACATCTATTAATACACATGCACTAAATAAGCAAAAGTTCTCATAAATCAATGAATGTGGACAACAAACATACTACCAAATATGGAAACATACTTTTAAAAAATGTAGAATAAAGTTGACCACAGAAATTGTACAATTTTTGAATGTGGATAAAAGTTGACATTGTATTATATATAGTCTAATTATAAATAAGTTATGTTTTCAAACTTTAAACCTATAATCTTAAACCAACAAAAGTTGCATGCATGACAGAATACAACATTACTCCAAAATGTTGAATAAATTATTTAATTTCAACCAATTGGACAACCAACATACTACCAAAATGTTGAATAAATTACTTAATTTCAACTAAGTGGACAACCAACCAAACAGAAAGTACAAAATTTCATTTCAAAAATTGGCCACTTTATACTTTGCTTAATAATCGACAATAACACATGCATTATAGGTCCTACTACAAAATCTTTTCCCTACCAACAACTTAAATGTGAAAGTAACATATGTAAGTCATTCTCGTTCTTAATTTTCTACTATATATGAATTTTACAAAAACTAACACTGATTTGAGATCTGTCAAAGCAACCAGCTAAATTTCTAAATGTCTTGATATTGGGCGAATAGGCTCCATATTAACAATATACCTTTGGTTTGAGTTCGAGAAATGAGTCGCAATTGGAATATGGGCTCTAGTATGCCACAACCATTGTAAAATAGGTTCCGACTACGCTACAACCTTCGCCGAAATAGGCTCCAGTGAACACCGAATGGCTTCTAGCGTGAACAGATCCGACTGAATCAATGATTATTAGGGAGAACAAGGAAAATAGTAGCAGATTTCAAAAGAATAGAGGAAAGGGTGAATTTTTGGATGAATCGTCAAAAACTTAGGACTCCAATGTGTTTTAGCTATCAAATTTTCCTCTTAATTTTCACACTGATCTAGTGATGACGCGTTACCGACTTATAAGATATGACTCATACTTGGGGCTATATGGGACAGGTGTCACTTTTTTAGCTGCAGTGACGTGAAGTTCCGTTAATTAATTAGATGGCAGATGGATGGAGGTATCATCTTATTCTTTAGCCAAGATTTGGTCTTGGCCCACCCAAAAGTTTGTTTGGTAGTGTCACTTGTCAAGTTATCTCCTTTTATTTTTTATTTTTTTTATTTTATATGTTTTTGCCATGATGAGGCCTACACATTAGACAGTGTGCTAGCTTCTGCTAATTCTGGCAAGAAAGTAAGTTTAGCTTAAAAAAAAATATATGTTCTCCAAAGAGGCTAAGCCATCTCGTTCACTAGTTTTCTTTATCTTTAGAAAACACTGTTGGATATTCTATTTATAGCCCTTTATGTCACATATAATTATGAATTATTTCATAATTATAATTACGGTGTCGCATATAATTATAATTATGAAATAATTATAATTACGGTGTTTGATTTACTTATTCCAAATAGGGGTGGGCAAATTAACCGTTAATCGTCTATCGACCGCTTATCGACCGCCACCGAACCGCCTACCGACTGTTGTCGGTTCGGTAATCGGTATAAATTTTTATACCGAAATTCGGTTAATTCGGTAGTCGGTTAAAAAAATTGTGTAATCGGTTAACTGATTTAACCGATATATATTTTTAAATTTTATTTAATCAAAACGACGTCATTTTAGAAGTTTAGATTTTTTTTAAAAAAATAATAAAAACGGTGGCGTTTTTGGTTGAGTTTTTTAACCCTAACTCCCTATCCCTAAAAGACTAAAAGTTATACAACTTATACTGAATCAGTGAATCACTGATAGTCTGATACGCAGACGCAGCCGCAGCCCACGCCAAACCCATTACAGATTCTCTCACTCACAGTCTCTCAATCTCTCACTGAGTCACTGCGCCGCCCAACAAGGAACCGCACCGCCCTAGCTCCATGGCCTCCACCTCCACGGACCGCTCCGCCCCAGCCACCAAATCCACCTCCACGGACTGCACCAGCTCCACCTCCAATTCCACGGATCGCATCGCACCACACCGCCCCAGCTCCGGCCCTCCATCTCCACGGACCACACCAGCCACCAGATCCACCTCCACACACGGACCACACCGGCTCCACCTCCAACTCCACACGGATCGCATTGCATCGTACCGGCTCCACATCCACAAATCGCACGGCACCAGCTCCACCAGACCACCTCTACGGACCGCATCTGCACCGCACCAGCCACCAGACCACCTCCACGGACCTCACCCGCACCGCACCAACCACCAGCTCTACCTGTAGAAGCTCCTGTTAGAAGCTCCTGTTACATGAGCTTCAACTAAATGTTGTCAAATTGGTAAGTTGAGTTAGAAGCTCCTGTTACATGAGTTACTGAATTGCAAAATTGTTTATATGGATATCTTGTTTTGAGTTTTGTCGATTCAATAAAGTAGAAAGAAACCTTTTAGGTATGTTTGTAAATGTGATTTGGGGGAGTTTTTTTGTTTTTGTTTTGAGAAACATGTTTGTTGTTAATATTTCTATTCTTCATAGCTCCAACCGTGTGATTATTTGTATTTCAAGGAAAATAGTTAAGTTGTTAAGTGAATTAGTTATTTCCTTACAATTTTCTCACTCTGAGTCTCTGAACGTTTTTTACATTTTTTGTTATTCCTGCCTTCTTGGTCTGTTTTGTAAGAGTGTAAGATTGATTGCTAGTCTGCAATGTTTTCTACCATTTTTTAGTTTTTTTTTTTTATGTAATAATCTTGGTCTTTGGATTTTGACTACTTGAGTTGAGTTGGTTCACCACTTCACCTTTCAGCTGGGCCCAAAAAGTCCAAATTGGCCCAAAAAAAAATTAAAAAACAGCCCATTTTTAAATTGGGTTGCATATTTTCGGATAAGAGTAAAAAAAAATTGATTTGGGACCAAAAAACAATTTAAAAAATAGCCCACTTTTAAATTGGCATGCAAAATTTTCGGATAACAGCCAAAAAAAAAAAATGATTTGGGCAAAAAAAAAAGAAAGTTGCCCATTTAAAATACTTAGGCCCAAGTTAAAAAAAAAAAGCCCACGGTTAACCGATTAACCGACCGCTAATAACCGATTAATTTCGAAAATTAAGTATATTAGTAATTAATCAACGAATTAACCGACAATTTCGATTCGGTTGTCGAAATGGCCTCTACCGACACCGATTTAACCGATACCCAGCCCTAATTCCAAATAAAGAGCTCATATGGAATCAAAATTGATTGCAAATTGATCTGATTGCAATCTATTTAATTTCAAATCAATTTATTCCTTGATGAGAGGAATAATTAAAGCTGACGAATTGATTGAGGGTCTCTGACCTAACCTATAAATACATAGCTTGTGTATTCCATCAATACGACTTAAGGTTAGGAATAGGTCAGAAGATACCTCTATATTATTTTTATTTGTTTCATATTGCTAAAGGCTGCTTGTTCTACGTTTGAGAGAATTTTACTTCACTTGAGCAAATATGGCTGGAGGTAATCCTAAAACCATTTACTTTTTCACTGCGTATTTAGCATATAATATTGTGAATATGCTTACATGTGGTATCAGAGCCTCCTTGAGGCTATTTTGCTCAGTATTAGGTTTGTTATTATTCTCAATATGCCTGAATATGCATTATTTTAATTGTTCATATTCTGAAATTTTTGTGGAATTTTTGGAACCAACTCACTGTGTCGTAAGCCTTATTTGAAGTAGATCCATGTTGAAGAAACAAAAGGACCCGTTGGACCCATAAGGAAATTCACCCCCAGCAGCCACAAGGGGCGGCGGCACTGCCGCATAAGGACCCGCAACCACGTTTCACGGGCCGCCGGTCACAGTAACGGCAACCCTTCATGGGCTGCTTGAGGCTTGGGTAAACGGTGACCTTGTACAGGTTCGCCGTGGCTTGCTAGGCTGCGGCCCTTTTCGTGGACTCCGCATGAGAAGATCGGCGTCACGCCGAGCGGCGGCCCTTGTGGCCAGCGCTTGAAGAAACAGCGGCGGCAATTTTGGGAAGTGGGTCACAGGATGCCATTACGGGTAGGGTTTGAAATCCATAAGGATTTCGGGCGGGGTCATGGGTTGGTCTACCGGCACAATCTGGGTGTTTTGAAAAAAAAAAAAAATTGGAGTGGGCTGACCCGTTTGGGCCAGCCCAATACAGAGACCATACCTAATGGCCGACCCGCCCATACAGTAGCCCATCAGGTTATAAAAAAAAAGGGTTTGTGGTGTTTTGAACCTTGGATATTGAAGCCCACTAAGAAAACCATTAAGCTATGCATCTCTTATGTTTTTGTGATGCAGTTTTATTCATGTTATTTTTATGCTGTTTAATATGTAATTGCATGAACTTAGGAATACTCTTGATTATTTATATTGCTTAATATAAATTTTTGCTTGATGCTTAGACCTAAGAATAATTAATTGAGCCACACATGTTGGTGAATATTTACGGTACTATCCAAAAATACAATGTCAAGAAAAGTTCTGTCTAGAAAAGTCTTAGGATTTAAGTGCATCCATAGTGAGCCCCCCTCACTTTCCTGGGAACCTACCTGGTTATTTTTTGGAAAAATACCGTTACCCCACCTTCATATTGGTTGGTTTTATTCCTAAGACCTTTACTTTGGCATCCATTCAGTTATTAGATGTTAATAAAGTAGTGATTATCACAACAATTTTGAGAGAGCCACAGCATCCCAATTTTGTTATGATAATTACATCAAGATTATATGAACTTCATAAAGAAAATTAACATTGTGTTGTAATTAATTCATAAATTTAATTGCCAATCTTCACAAGGACGTTTTTATTTTTATGACTTAATTATAATAAGATAGTAAATTTAACATTAAGAAATGAAATTTCTTTCGGTTGCTCACAGATACGGAGAATTTTATTTATTAATGGTTAAATTTATTAGTCTTGTTAATAAGAAAGTAAATTTTATGTGTGATGTAACCTTTGCCCACATGTAGGTTGAAATTTACTATTAAATTGATATTGGTTAATTTAAATAAAGTTATTTCATAGCAATAAAGTAATTGTTTGTTATTCTTGGTAGATGTTAATGAAGTAATAATTATCATAATATTTTTGGGAGAGCCACAGCATCCCGATTTTATAATGATAATTGCATCAAGAATATATACGTGAACTTCATAAGGAAAATTAACATCGTATTGTAATTAATTAATAAATTTAATTGCTAATCCCCACAGAGACGTTTTTATTTTTATGACTTAATTAGAATAAGATAATAAATTTAATATTAAAAATAAAATTTCTCTTGTTTGCCCACAGGTATAGAGAATTTTGTTTATTAATGTTTAAATTTATTAGTCCTATTAATAAAGAGTAAATTTCATGTGTGATGTAACTTTTGCCCACAGGTAGGTTGAAATTTACTATTAAATTGACATTGGTTAATTTAAATAAAGTTATTTCATTTTTCATAGCATTTCAGCTATTTCTACTGCTTTAGTTATTGGTATTTTATGTTTCAATGCCTAATGGTAACAAATTTTCTGACTGAAAAGAAAATGTGTCCTTTCACATTGGGGTGCTTGGAACTCGATCTGGCGCTCTGTGTGAACGACCTCACCCGTTCTCACGGAATCAAGTATGCCACATGAGATTTATAGACATGAACGGTGGGAGCGATCTAATCGCATAAGTTTGATATTCGTAAAATCTCATATCACCAAAGGTATCATGGTTTTATTCATGAATATTTTAAGGCTAAAGTTTTTATAAAGGCCATTGAGGAAAATTTAGTGAGTTCCAATAAAGCTTTAGTTAACACCCCAATGAAAAAGCTTTCAAGCAAAACCTTTGACAATTTCAGAAGTGTGCGTGAGCATATTATGAATATGAAGGATATTATAGTTTAAATTAAGTCCCTAAAGATAAGATTTTGAGTCACTCTTGGTCTACTTCATACTGGATTCTCTTTATTCTAATAAGATATTTTTTAAAATATCTTATGACACACATATGGATAATGGTCAATAAATGAATTTTCTGACCATGTGTATTTAAGAAGAGTAGAGACTAAAACATGAGAAATCATATAATGTTTACTTGGTTATTCATGCTAAGGAAAAGACCAATAAATGTAATCATGCCCAACGATTAAAGCAGAAGGACAATGTGCCAATAAAGTATAATGGTAATCAAGATACTTGTTTCTTCTGCAAAGGGAAAAATACGGGCATATAAAGAAAGATTGCATAAAGTATCATAAATGACTTGAAATAAAGGTAATCTCATATATCTAGTGTGTCATGAATCTCTTTTATTGAATCTCCTAAATATGTTATGGATTGATCCTAGTTTAACAATCCATATAGTCAACACAATGCAGGGTTTCTTATTTTTTAAAATTGATCTAAATCTCAACTTTGAAAAATTAATTGTTTATCCCTGCATATTGATGTTGACATAAAGCGGAGTGTTGTGAATGAAAAATCCTCTTTGTTATGGCACTGGAGATTGGAATATATCTCTATAAAGAGAATAAAAGGTCAGTAAATGATAGAGTATTTTATAACTCTTGAATATTACTATCTTCGGTATTATATAGATTGTATTAAGGAAAAGCAGATCAACCATACCACTAAATGTGCCAAAAGAGATTTTTTGAGATTCTTGAGATCGTACACACTGGTAAGTGTGGACATTTTCATACTCTTTGCCTAAATGGTCAGAGATATATATATATATATATTTATCTTTTTTAGTAATGACCATAAAAGATTTATGTATCTCTATCTTCTAAGTCTGAGATATTAAATGTTTTCAGTACCTATAAGGTCAAAGTAGAGAAACAAAAGGAAAAGAAAATCAAGATCGTAAGATCTGATATTGGCAACGAATATTATGGTAGGTACACATAAAATAGACATGATTAGTAATTCTAATATTCTATTGTTCTTCTTATAATCCTAAAGTTGTTGAGTCTAAAATTGTAAAATTTCTAGAGGATGTTGAACTTAGTGGTAGTGCTTATCCTCGAATGATTGAATTAGAGGAAGCATTTGAGTTGACTAAATATTCTTCAGATGAAGGATGTTTGATTGTGCTTAAGGAAAATCAAATTAACTACCCTGAGCTACAATCAGTTTCAGAATAGTCAATTCATGAAGAACACGTTCATAATAAACCTACTCAATATTTGCAAAATGCAGAGGAAGTATGATTAAGAATATCCTCTAGAATAAGAAGACCAATAATTCATAGTGATTATGTTATATACCTTCAAGAGTTTGATTTTGATATCAGACATAAAAATGATCCAAAATTGTTTTCACAAGCCATGAGTGGAGATAACTCCACATTGTGGTTTAGTGCCATAAAGAAAGAGATAGAATCCATGGTGTCTAAAATCTCGTTGACTTACCAAAGAGAGCTATAGCCATAGGCTGCAAATAGATTTGCAAAACCTAAAGAGACGCTCCTAGCTAATGTTGAACGATATAAAGCTGGACTTATAACCAAGGGTTTTACTCTAAAAGACGATATTGATTATCAAGAAACCTTCTCTCCAGTATCTAAGAAGGATTCATTTATGATAATTATGATATAAGTAACTCATTTGGATATAGGGTTACATAAAACAGATGTGAAAACAATCTTCTTGAATGGGGATCTTGAAGATGAGGTCTACATCAGACAACTTAAAGGTTTTGATGATAACAGTCAGAAGTCTTGCAAATTAAGAAAATCTATGTATAGGCTAAGACAGGTCTCCCATGAATGTATACAAAATTTTATAAGGTTATTACCTCATATGATTTTATTGAGAACCTTGTTAATCAGTGTATATACTTCAAGGTCAGTGGGAGTAAAGTAATCTTTCTAACTCTATATGTAGATATTTGCAAGTTGTGATTTAGGTTTGCTACATATAGTTACTCTCACTGAACTTTGAAATGAAGGATATAGGTGAAGTATTTTATGTCATTGACATAGAGATTCATAGAGACGAGTTAAGTAATGTTAAGATTGTCGCGGAAGGCCTACATTGAAAAAGTTTTAAGGAGATTCGGAATGAAGGACTGAGCACCTTCAGTAGTACCTATTATTAAAGGGGATAAATTCAGTAATGATCTATGTCCCGTAATGTATTGGAACGAGAGCATATATAAGGTATTTTGTAAGCATCTGTAGTATGCACATGTTTGCATTAGACTTTACAATGGACTGGCAGTAGGTCTACTGGGTCAATTGAGAGCTGCAAATAAAGACTTGCGATATATGCAAATAACCAGAGCTATAATTTAACCTAAAGATACACTTACCATTTAGAGGTGGTTGGTTATTAAGATTTAGATTTTGTTGAATGTGTAGGTAGTAGAAAGTCTACTTCATGATATATTTTCTTGCTAAAGAGTTATATCCTGGAGATGCAGCAAGCAGACTTTGCTACGTCTACCATGACAGTAAAAATTATTACATGCTATGAATTAATTACACAGACATTATGGTTGAGATATTTTGTTAAAGGTCTCAAGATTGTCAATTTTATAATTAGACCCATAAATATATTATGCGATAATTCTACTACATATTTTTTTTGTAAGAATAATGAGAGTAGAAGCAGAAATAAGGATATCGATATAAAGTATCTCAATATGAGAGAGAACATTAAGAGACATGAAGTGTCTATTGAGCATCTAAGTATTGAATTAATGATTGTAGATCCCATGATTGAAAGTTTACCGGTAAAACAGTTTAAAAGTCATGGGAGCATATAAGACCCATTGATTCATTTTTGTACTTAGTTTCTCTCTAATTGGTCTATAGACATAAAGTTATTGTTATAAAGATTTATTGTGCACATTTCTTTATAATTTATCCGTGGGGATAAATAAAGTTGGACCCGAATGACTTATAGGAAGTTCATTCATAAAGCTTGACTTCCCATAAAGTACTTATACAATGAATTTTACACATCGTAATACATGGAAGGGTCGACCTATTATATAATGGTTTTACCGCCATGATTCATGTGAAGCATTCCTTGTTTGAGTGGGAGGATTCCATGAATTATAAAGTAATGGCCATATTAGTGAATTGAACACCGACATAAGGAATTTATGTGTCATAAGGGCCAAGTATGAGAATGTTGGATATTCTATTTTTGGCCCTTTATGTCACATTTTTCATAATTATAATTACGGTGTTTGATTTACTTATTCCAAATAAAGAACTCATATGGAATCAAAATTGATTGCAAATTGATCTGATTGCAATCTATTTAATTTCAAATCAATTTATTCCTTGATGGGAGGAATAATTAAAGCTGATGAATTGATTTAGGGTCCCTGACCTAGCCTATAAATACATAGTCTGTGTATTTCATCAATACGGCTTCAGGTTAGGAATAGGTCAGAAGATACCTCTATATTATTTTTATTTGTTTCATATTTCTAGAGGCTGCTTGTTTTATGTTTGGGAGAATTTTACTTCGCTTAAGCAAACATAGCTGGAGGTAATCCTAATACCATTTATTTTTTCGCTGCTTATTTAGCATATAATATTGTGAATATGCTTACAAACACAATTTTATAAAAAGCTTAAGGGTATGAGACTAAGGGAAAGTAGGTAAGAGACGAGAAATAACTTGCCTTTAGTTCCATGTCAGTGCGTGAAGCCATGGAAGACAAGCTGAGAGTGGTAGACGTGTATCAGAAAGGCAACAAGCTTTGGAAGAGACGAGAGGAGTGAACTTGGAAGTCTTGCGCCTGGCTTACACAATATTCGAGGAACACGTGGCGTCATTTGCATGGTGCTGTGAAGTGGTGAATTACAACTGTAAATAGCTATCATGCATTATAGTTCTATAAGGGTATTACATGTTAAATAAATGAGCGTGTAGCTGATTTGTAGTGGGCTTTAGCTGATGGGCTGGCCCTTTTCTTTTATTTTGAGTACATGTTTACTCGAGGGGTGAAAAGGGCGGCATCTTGTGAATTGTTGAAGCTTTGTACCTTGAAGAAACTCATTGTAATTCAATTCAGACAATACAATTTTCTTCATTCTCTACAAATTCTTCTACTGTTTTATAATTCCTTCAACTAAATATAATTAATCTATTACATTTCGGCCCTCCAAATAAAATTTTCTAATGAAATTTTCTAACTCTGCCCCGGTATATAACCTAGGAAACCAAGAATGTATACGTGCTTTCCGAAATAATGTCCGAACTAGTAATTTATTAAATAGTTAGAAAACTGCTGTATTTTTAAAATTTATTATAAAATTGTAAGCCCTTACGTGTAAACTTTTCGTAAGCCGGTATTTATCTCGAGCAATCACAACGTCATACGAACCACGCCCACACACCGACCTTTACTATTCGTTCATGACCCTGCTTTGTCTTACACTGTCCAAATTCAAAACCGCTGCTTCTCTTCGTGCTTTACTTTGAGGCCCAAATTCAGAGTCGGCAGCGCTAAAACTTGTTCCGAACTATGCCCATTTCCATGGAGATCCCTATGTTCACGAGTTTCCAATCGGTGTCTCGGGCCTGCTTGTGCCCTCATTCTTCGAAGCGAATCTTCTACAGAGGCTTCACAAAAGTTGGGGTAAGATTGAAGTTTAAAAGCACTTCGAAGCAGTTTCTTCGAATTAGAATGAGTTTGGACAGAGATTATTCATCGAATGGATTTGATGAGGGTGAAGTGAATGACGATGATATATGGGGAGACTCCGACTTTGTTGAGGTTATTGGCATTGGCAGTAGGAAAGACGCGGTTCTTGATTTCTGTTTGTCCTCGCCCTTCAAGTCATCGTCGATGCGGTTTTGGTAAGCCGAATAAACCCTTTCTTTGTAGTTATGGTTTTAATTTGCTACGTTAGTTGTGAATTTCTGGGTGAATTGGGGATATTTAGTTGCTGAATGGGGAATTGGTTGTGAAATCGGTGATACAATTTTTTTTTTTGATAACTAAAGGAGAATTTCATAAAAAGCGTAAGTCTCCATAAGTCCACACACATTATAAAACAAGAAACACGTAAGAGCATTCACAATAAACTCTTTAAAATTTCTCCACATTTAACTCTAAAATTATATTTTAAAGGATTTAGCTAGCCATTTTTTAAACCACTAAACAACAAACTCTTTAAATCTTTCTTTACTTTAAATAAATATTATTTACTTTGCTTGGGAAGCGTAGCCAATCTGTAAAAATGGTAGTTAATACTATTTAAATAAGAACTCACTTGAGAAAGAAATATTAAAAAATGTTTAACATTAACTTTTTGGCTCTTTAGATTTAAAGAGAAATTCTGACAATTGTTAAATTTAACATTTGATAGAGAGTTTGTTAAATTGAGATTTTTGTGTGTTTTGTTAAAAATTTAGAGAAAAGTTATATTAGAGAGCTCATGGTGAGTACTCTAACTTAAACGAGCAAAACAAAAACCTAAACAACCCAACACTATACAGAACCCAAACAAGAAACCCCACAAAACATCAAAAGCCCTAAAACCTGAAACCCTCAAACGTATAAGCCCACACGACGAAACTTGCTGGAGGGGATTAACCAAATGACGAAACCTGGCAACAAGCCAAGCCCAGCACTTCCTGCGAGGGCTAGGGATGGGCCGCCTAAGGCGAATATCCATGAATTGCAATAGAGGACGAACTTGAACTGAGAATACCCCTCATTGGAGAAGACCCCTCAAGCCGGACATTAGTATGGGCTACGATCTTAATAGACGATAGACTCTGGACCACAACTGACGGGACTCCCAGCCTTGGAGGGAACACACCGGCGTCATTAGGGCTTGTTGGAGGAGACCCAACATGTTGGATCTGATCAGGCGGAATCGTCGGACAGAAACCAAGACCTCAATTGGCAAGCCATTTGGCTCAAACGCCGAAAAAAGCCCAGAAAACCCACCTGGAACTGTGCACTGACCACCTACATTCCAAGTGACTATTTTAGGTTTCATAAAACACGATTTGAGCCCCTCCCCTTTTCTCTCCCTCTAGTAGATTGTCCTCCATTCTTATCATAGTTCACCGAGCAATCCTGCCTCTTTAGCTCCCGATTACCTTTTATCCCTGACGTAAAATGCACTTGAGACACATTCCCTGCTAAAGACTGATCTCTAGTAGCTTCAATCTTAGCAAATAACGCTAACATTTTACCCTCAAATCCATTGCATGACAACCCTACTACATGATAAAAATCCTTCACCCTTTCAACCACCCAATTGGGAGACACCTTATATGGAGTCCCCTTATTGACACCCACTGCCAAAGGAAGGATTGACAGTGGTTCATTCCCCTCCAACTCCTCCCCAACAACATTCACTTCATTATTCAAACAAGCACCATGCAGCTCATAAACCTGCAACACCTGTGAAAGCTGACCCCCTATGCTTCCTTTCCTTTTCTCAGTCTCCACACACTTGTAAAACACTTTGTCCCCCCCCCCCCCCCTCCCCCGCGCGGCGGGCATAGACCCTCCATTCCCTCTTCCATCTTCACACACTTGTACGACACTTTGTCCCCTCCCACTAATGATCTCCACTGAACTGAATTCTCCTTTCTGACCAGATGAACACCCGTTTCTATTCCCAAGTTACCACAACCTTTGGAGAGAAATGTACTATGTGGACAAACAACAGTACTGGACAAAAATTCATTGTGCAATAAAGTACCTTTCTTGAAAATGAAGGGGACAATGACATCCCATACAAACTTTAACAAAGTATGTGGACCATAGAAGTTGATAGTCAGACAAAGTAGCACATTTCGGAGATAATATAAACAACACACATGTGGACAAAAAACGAATGAATGTGAAAGCGTAACCAACCTAACATCCACCCAACTAGTCCACTAAATATACCGTACTCTAAGCACCACATGTGAAAGCCACTGACCACGATTTTTGAATTAAGGGCCCTACAAAAGCAAATAATCTCACTAAAGCTGTCAAAAAACCGTGAAACCCAACATCGATATGAGTAAGACCCTTAAAGAAGAGACGAAAAGAACTTTTTTTTTAACCCTAAACACAGTACACAAGAAACTCAAAAGTGTGAGTTCTTATAACTCATTTTTCTCATAGAAAAGTGCGTAATGGGAACTATGAGTGTGGGAAAGGGGCACGAGTAGTTACCTTTGAGTTCTAGCAGATGTGTGGGAACTAAGGTCCGGTGATGGCAACTAAGATGACCTCAAAAAGGGCTCCAACAATTGGAAAACCAACTGATTCGGCGTATAGACCACCAGAATTGGCAGAAAGTCTGAATCTTTGTGTGAAATCCCTTCAGAATTGAGCAATAAATTTTTTGGGGGAAAGCAAGGAAAACGAACACTCGAAGGGGTATTTCGAAACCTAAGGTGAAAAATGATTGGGATACTAGATAAATGGTTTTACTTTTTTTTTTGGTTTAAATTTAGTTTAGGCAATTTTTTTTTTTTAAATTTCGGCATCTAATGTGGCAGAAATGCCACTGGTACCGCTTGTGATATAGTGACACGTCATAGGATATGCTGAGTTGTTTCCCATATGTGGCACAAGGGATAGTGTCGCATTTTTACGCGGTTTGCGTGGAGACGTGGAGCTCCGTTATTAAATTGGACGGAACTTGGACGAAAGTACAAAGTTAGTATTTCGGTTTACTAGAGGTATCACATGTGACACTTTTTGAAACCGAAGTAGCCGGTTGATTTAGGTCCAAACCACAGGTACCGGAAAGGCATGTAACCCTTTTTAGTTTTTTGAAATTAGTTTGGAAGCAACTCCTAGAAAATAGGGACTAGTTGGCATACAATTAGGGCTTGTTTTACCAAAGAAAACTTTCCTTTTTGGAGAAAAAAAGCTGACTAGATTCTATTTGGTTTTAGACTTAACTTTTATTGACCTTTTTAGTCAAGTCTTTTTCAGCCCTCTAACATACCCCCTCCCCTATTAAACCCACAAAATTAAAATAAATAATAAAACAAAAACAGCTACCACACAACAAATTAAAAAAAAATTGAAATAGCCAACAACATCATAGAATTACCCTAGGGGGGATCTATTCCTAGCACATTTACAGGGTGTTACATGGCTGAAGGATGTATTCTCTGATTTCTTTTTGTGTGAATGTCTTTCTCTTCTATCTTGCATTCCTTCACATATTTTTCCTCTTGAATGATGTAAACATTAGGATCTAGTTTATTTCCTTTTACTTTTTCTCTCCATTTCTTTTCGGGGTTCTCCACCTACATGGTTTGCATACCGTTGTGCTTTTAGTAAATTTTTTTAACATAGAGAAGTAGACATTTGGTAAAATTTCCTTCTATGATATTTTTGAAATGTGCTAGGATTAGTCAATTATCCCAGAACAATCATTCTTGATCTTTTGTATTTGAGATAGCCATCATAATCATCTTTTTGCAGGAGTATTCTCATGAAAGATTCATTGAAGGGGCAATTACAACAAAGGTTCCTCGAAAAAGGTTAGTTCTTTTACTTACAAAAAAAAAAAGGTTAGTTCTTTCTTCAAGTTACACCTAAATCATAGAGTTCTATCATACTTTTTCCTTTTCAATAACTTTTTAGGGCATGGGCCATTTTGGGGATGTCTCACTTAGCAATCAAATTTTTTTAAGTTTTTTATTTATTTATTTTTATTGTTAAGTTACACATTTACCTAGTTTGCACCCGCAACCTCCCCATCAATCCTGTTAAATCAACAATTGGCCCAAAAATCTAAACTAATGGGAAAGAGTAAGTTTAATCATTTTGTTAATTTTCTAATAATTCCTTTCATGTGTAGGCCCAGATTCTCTCTCCATAAGTGGGGCCTAATATGTATGGTTTTAATTTTTTTAAATGAAAGATGCTGTAGAGTTAGAGTCAGAATTCAAAGATAAGATATCTACTTGGAAACCATATTAAATCAACAATTTTCTTAAAAGTTTGATCACAAAAGGGCGCAACCAAGTATAGAGGAGGCATACAAAAGATACACCTAATAAGAAAAAGAAAAAAAAAGATCAAGAAAATCATGAAAATTAGAAATATGAAAACAATTATAGGCAACCATCTAGTAGTAAAGGGTTTTGAAGAAAAATGCGTTTAATTCCACTATTGTCCTCGCAATTTTCAAAACTTTCGATAATATCTCTCTCTCTAAATACACTACATTAAGCAATACATAATCATCTTCCACATTGCTATACTTTGATGACTACCAAACTGGCTTTTCCAAACTCCAAGGGAAATGAATACTATCATGGGGAAGTAAGGCATTATAGAATGAGCTGACTTCAAACAACCCTTTCTTGGAAGGTGTCCAACAAGCTTGTCTTTCCCACCTCGTCTCAATTTGATGGAATTCAGCAGAGTGAAGAACAAAGTAAAGAAAGAAATCTACCCCCCGTCATGCGCTGTTCTGATAAAATTTACATTCCACTAATGAGAGTAATTAGAAAACTCTAATAATCTACTTCAAAGGCATCCTTAAAGTGAGCAATAATGAATAACTTCAGAAAAGCTACCCTTAGAGTCTGATTTCCACACCACACATTATGCTAAAAATTTATTTTAGAACTGTGACCCACCTCTAATCTAGTAAATTTAGGAAACTTCTCCCAACCTCTCCTAATATTTTTTTTTCCAAAGACCAACCTCATACGACCCATTAATCATTAGAACACTACCCACTCCATGAACTGTCATATTTAATATCTTCTACCAATCTCCATAAAGTCTTTCTCTCATAAGCATAGCGCCATAACACTTTCCCAAAAGAGCTCGGTTGAACAAAATTAAATTCTGGACCCCCAATTCCCCCTTTGAAATCGGAGAACAAAACTTGGACCATCTTACCAAGTGAAATTTGAACTTTCACAATACCACACCACAAGAAATTGCACTATAACTTTTGTATACGATTGGAAAGCCAATAGGGAGGGGGAAAAAGACATGAAAGAAGTAGGAAATTTAGACCAAGTGCTGTTAATCAAAGTGATCTTACCACCCTTAGACATGTACAACCGCTTCCAACCAGTCAAATGACGCTCTATATCCTCAATAATGCCATCCTAAATCGATTTGGCCTTCAAAGAAGCTCCCAACAGAAGACGTAGACCTTCTACATTGTTGATTTAGCCAAATTAATCTTCAAACCTAAGACAACACTAAAACATAACAAGCAACAACACAAATAATGGAGGTGATTTGGGTTTGCCTCATAGAATATCAAAGTCTCATCCACAAACTGAAGATGAGAGATGTTAAGCCTATCAACATTTTTAGACCTCACAGAGAAACTTGATAAAACCCCCATTCACTTTAGCAGTGATCATTTTATTCAAGGCTTCCATTACAATGAGAAACAACGAAGGATACAATAAAAACCTGTTTCAGGCAATGAGAATTATTAAAAAAATGTAGTAGGAATGCAGTTCACCAATATAGAAAAATGCATCAAAGAAATACAAGGAGCTATCATGGAAGTCATGGAAAACATTTAGTATTTCTTCTTTTAAAACATCCCAACAAGCTTGGAAGAATACCATAGAATAATAGTTAGGGCCTGGGGCCTTAGCACTAGTAAAAGCTTTCACCACCTCAAGAACCTCACATTCCTCAAACACTCGTCAACCAATTACCTCAACCTCACCAATGGAGTCAAACGAAAGGCCATCCAATTTAGGCCGCCAACTGAATTGTTCAATATTCAAACTATAATAGAATTGCACAATGTATTCTCTGATCTAAGAATGATTGGAAGAAACCGTACCGCTAACAATCAAAGATTCAATGTATTTATTTTTTCTATTTGAGTTAGCCACTCGATTGAAAAAATACATGCACTTATCACCCTCTCTCAACCTCAACACCCTCGATTTTGGCCTCCAACTCACTTCCTCCATGAGAGTAGTCCTCTCCAAATGACTAATAGCTTTAGCCTTCCTCACTTTTCTCCTCATCACATAAAGTTCTAACATCAAGACCTCATAACTTGTCCAGAAGAAACTTTTTGTTTCTTTGCATTGCCAAACATCTCCTCATTCCAGACTCTGAAATCAACTTTCAAAGCTTTTGGTTTGCGAGCTAGAATAAAACTTGGAGAACCTTGAAAATGGGAAGTCTGCCATTGTTTCACCCTTTCCACACAACCCTATGATTTTAACAACATTCTCAAACTTAAAATACCTTCTACCTCTATGAAAGTCTCCACAATCAAGAAGACTAGGGAAATGATTCTGGCAAAGACTTGGAAGACAGCTCTGGGACACTTTATGAAATTAGGCTTCCTAATTCGGAGAGATGAGAAATCTGTCAATTCTAAACCAAGAGGGAGGATCTCGGATGTTGGACCATGTAAATACTCATCATGCATGATGGAGAACATCATAATGGCTGAATCCACTCTTGATTTTCATTAGACGCTGGTTATGCATCTCCCATTTCGAACAAGACATGGCACCACTAATCACATTCCAATTTATATCTTTGTGCTAACCCTTGTGTTTAAGCTTTGGGATCATAGTGGCTCAAATACCTACTTTCACAGTCCATGATGGTCCAAACTTCTCCTGCATGACTTGTGGACCATGACACTCCTGCATCACTTTGACCATCGTTTAGTTTTGCTGAATTTTTTCATAAGTAAAAGTTTAATTACTTCAATACTGTGATCTTGGGTCTCACAATATCAAGGATGGGAGCCCAAAACAAAAGAATAATCAAAAAATTGTTCCATAGTATTTCTTACCAGAAAAAATGGCTTTATCTAGACTACCTGATTAGAAGTTCAATAACCTAATGTGATTTGACTTTGGCTATACTAAGACCTCTATGCTACCATGATTTCTCTTTTTTAGCAAGCAAATATAAATACTCTATGACGTAATACAGACTTTCAAACAGAGATTAGAGCTGTCCCTGATCAATACAGGTCGCCTAAGGCTTGGTTTGTGGTAAAAAGGTTAAGTCAATAATTATAGATGAGTACAAGAGTTAAACGGATAATAGTTTTGGCAGGTATTAGGGTTATTATTTATGGATTGTAATGGTTTGGAAAAATGTGGGTTTGGAGGTTAAACAGGTGGAAAAAAGGGTGAGTTTTGGATCTCAACAAGGGAGATAAAGTAAGTTCAAGGCTGCTGTTCCAGGGCCCAGAGAGTAGATATTAACAGTATGACGTAGGAGAGATTTAAGGAATCTGTCTGTGTTTGTTTGTGGTGCACTTTAGATGGGAAAAATTATATGTCTACAGTTTGATAGGGAGAGGGAAAGGTTTTAGGGTTTGTAGAATCAATTAGGATTTGAACAGATAGTAAATAATGGTCACAGGGGGCTGTTTCTCTGAGAAAGCTGGTTGCAAAAACTTATTGGTGGGCGGCTGTCTGTGGGACTGTAAGGCTGGTTTGATGGGTTATACTATGGCTAAAGGTCATGGAAGCTTCAGGGCTTTTAGGGTTTTAAAGTGTATAAGAGATGGGGTATGGTTTGGATTGTAAATCTACAAGACAAGAGAAGTTCAAAGGGCTGTTCATGGACTCTGAACAGTAACCTGCGAAAAGTAACAGCGCAGAGAGAAAGAGAAGCACACACTAAGGCTTACATGCCTCGAAACTCAAAACACTCAATATCCATTAATCAAATCTCTACTTCTTTACTTAACAAAAAAAAAGAAAAACTCTGCTTCTTTGATGACATTGACCATGTATTTATAGAGAGCGACTCCCTTGTCCTACTAGTATTACACTCCCTAAATTGGTGGAGAGTGACCATAAAAAGAGAGTCAAACGTGCTGGAAACTTCACTGATCAAAGCTCTCAAATTGTCTTTGCAAGAAGAGCTTATGTAGAAGCAAAATCATGAAACAGTGTGACATAACTGAAACTCCTATTTCAAATAAAGGATAAGGTATTCTATTTATTTTCTGATGACTAAACTAGAATAATAAATTCAGAAAAGAATAGAAGCAACTAGATTCACACCTAAACAATTATTGACTATGAAACCAAACGAAACTATTGCTGTCAAATCACAATCATACTCCAAAACTGGAATTTCAGATCTCTCTCTTTTTCTTTCAACTCTTTTTTTTTCTCTCTCTCTCTCTCTCTCAAAGAAACCTAAGGCTAGAATTCAATTAATTCAACCAAACTTGATAAAAAGTATTCCTTCAGCTTGTAGAACCTATGGCAGGACCTATTAATGATAATTCCTTTGGCTTCTTGAATGTCATATTCAATCATTTCATCTTATCTATTGCTCCTCTGGATTACTTTTGCAGATCTTACTCCAAGGATTCTTGAAGCTTCACTATACATAAAATCTTGTCCAAAAGCTATTATCCTTGTTTGTACATTCCTTACCTATTTCTCTTGTATATAGAGGCTATTTTTGTTTTTTTTTTTTTTTGATTAATTCAGTGTCTACTTTTCATTAAAAAAATAATGGTCAGCTCTATAAAATACTTGCAATGAATACTTTCCTGCTTTATTTTTTCTTCTCTAGGTGGCTAGTGCAGGATATGGCTTGGATCACATTGCAGCAATTGATATTCTTCGAACAATAAAGTCTGCAAATGGATTTACCGTTGTGGTTATTTTGAAGCCATTTAGCTTTGAAGGACAGAGGCGCCAAGAGGAGGTAGAATGTACTTGGGAACTATAACATTACATGCTCCTTCACATAAAAAACTAATAATAATTCGGATTATAAATCATTCATAAACGTCATTCATTTTGTCTTATATTTTTTCTTGTGTGTTCGATTTAGTATAGTGCAGTCTAAATCTTTTAAGTTGTTTGTAAGTTGTGCTGGTATATTTCAGAATGTTTAATATATGGTTTCAGTTTGTTGAAATATATAATTACATTATGTTCACCAAGCCAAAAGAAGGGTGCTGATTTGCTTGAAACAGTTCCCTAGCTTAATGGGGAAGTTCCGCATGGCTATTACATTCTTAGTAGTTGGTTACAAACATATTGGAAATAGAATGAGTTATGGCAAGAACTTTTCATACGAAAAAAAATTAGTAATAAAGAGTATGCGGTTTATTTTTTTATTTTATTTTTTTGATAAGTATCAGAGGAGCACAACTCAAGTATATAGGAAGTAGTATATAAGAGAGACTCCTAAAAGGAGAAAAAGAAAAAAAATCCAGAAATTAAGAAAATCTAGAAAAATGTGGGCTATTGTACGCTGCTATCCATGTATAAAGGGATTTAATCCTAATGTTCTTAAGCTTGATCATCGAAATCTCACGATCTTCAAAGCTCCTTGCATTTAGCTCTCTCCAAATGCACCACATTAAGCACAAATGTGCCATTCTCCAAACTTCTAAGATGTTATGGCTGCCAATCTAACCTCTCTAACTTGCCAATGCTTCAATTACCTTTCTAGGCATAGCCCATTCTACATCAAAAAGACAGAAAATTGTAACTCATAATTTTCTTGCCACTTCACAATAAAGAAGAAGATGAACTATAGACTTCTCCCACTTCCCATGCACATACAACACTAATGCATTACTATGCTGTTTCTCTTCCTTAGATTATCCAATGTCAAGATCTTCCCAAGTGTCGCTTGTTGAAGATGGAAGCTATGAATATGTCATGATTTTATTCTCCTTATTTTTACGCTCTTATTTATTTCTATTATTTTGGTTGTAATCTCCTAATAATTATGTTGCCATCCTCCAAACTTCTAACATATTACGGCTTCTCATTTGACCTTTCAACTTGCCAACAACTCAATTACCTTTCTAGGCATGACCCATTATACACCAAAAAGACGGAAAATCGAATCCCATAATTCTCTTGCCACTTTACAATGAAAAAAAAGATGATCTATAGACTCCCCCCACTTCTCATGCACATTCCACACTAATCCACCACTTTGCTGTTCCTCTTCCTCAGATTATCAATGTCAAGATCTTTCCAAGTGTCGCCTACCAATATAGTTAAATGAAAACTACCGGTATGTCATGAATGATTTTATTCTCCTGATTTTTATTCTCTTATTATTATTATTTTTTCATTCTTTTGTAATCTCCTAATAATTCCTTTCCTATTTAAACCCATGTAAACATATGGAACCACATCATCATGGAATAACCAGTTTCCTTACTAGAAAACTTTTCCTCTCTTCTTCAATTTGGTATCAGAGCAAATGTCCTAAGTTTGAACCTTCTTTTCGTTATTCATCTCCCATGTCAATTAAGTAGTACATGTGTTGGGCCTCACTTATAAAGGAGTTTAGGTCCATATGCGAGGGGGGAGTGTTAGAATAGTAATTAAATGATTAAATTTATACTTTTTGTTTAGCTTAAGCGTAGAATATTCTCCTACGCAAAACAATATAAATGTTATCATCCCCCATTATGAAAGCAATTTGTCTCAGTGGATATTACTTTGTTTGAAACACAACTATATTTCTCCTCAATCCAACTTTTTCTCTAGAGGGAGCGTCCGAGTAAAGAGGAGTTTTTGAATCCGTTACCTGTCCCTACTCCTATGCTAGAGCAGGAGAAACAACAGCTTACTAATGAGTCTCTTATTGAACCTACTGATAAGTTATGTATGCTGCTTGTGGAAGAGTTGAGAGTTTACTCCAGACACCATGTAATGATCTAGAGAAAAGTGCTAATCACTCTGCGCTATCATTCCAAAAGGACTAGTCAATTTAGAGCTTTTCTAAAATTCCTTATAAAGCCCAATTTTATATAGTAACTAGACAATGTGAGACTTATAACCTATGATTATCTTTATAAATCACCCACCTTGTGGGCTACTCTTATCTTTCCAATATGGGATTGAGGTGTTACAGACTCCCATTTTTTAACTCATGACGTTCTCGTCAGGGCCACGTCATGCAGTACTCTAGTACCATATGGCTTGACATTTCTCTGATACCATTTGTAACGAACTAGGAAAAGTACTAGCCACGTTTGCGTTATCACTCAAAAAAGGACTAGTTAATTTGGAGCTTCCCTATAATTCCTTATAAAGCTTAGTTTTACTTATTAATTAGGCAATATGAGACTTATGACTATCTTTATAAATCACTTACTCTATGAGAATTACTATTTATCTTTTCAATATGGGATCAGAGTGTTACACACCAAAAAAGTGAGACTATCCCCGATGCTACATGCCAAACATCTGATCTTGACTAAGGTCATACTACTTCTATCCCTAATATGGATTCTGTAATACCTGATGTCGACACTATGAATCTCCCTATTGTACAATGCAAAGGAGTTATAGGTCATGCACTCACCATCCCATATCTGATTTTGTTTCCTATCAGTACCTTTCACTATCATATCGCTCGTATGTGTTTAAATTGTCATCTGTATCTATTCCTAAAAGTCTACAGTAGGCACTTAGTGATCCAAAGTGGAGAGTAGCGATACAAGAAGAGATGAAAGCTCCTCACAAAAATAATACGTGAGATCTTGTTAACTTGCCTAATGGGGAAGAAAGTTTTTGATGCAAGTGGGTGTCCATGATCAAGCAAAAGGCTTTACACAAACCTATGGGATTGACCAAGTGGAAACATTTTCTGTAACAACAAATTTGGATTGGCCTCTGCACCACTTTGATGTGAAAAATGCATTCCTTCATGGAGATCTAGAGACTAAGTATACATGGAAGTTCTTCCAAGACTTGAAGATTCATCCTCTATGGGAAAAGTGTGCAAACTAAACAAGGCTTTGTATCGCCTAAAACAATTTTCGAGAGCCCGATTCGAGCGGTTTTCTCAGGCTATGCAGAGATTTGGTTCCAAGAAAAGTCAAGCTAGTCATATACTTTTTATTAAGCATTCTACTCAAGGAAAGGTAACAGCTTTGATTGTGTATATTGAGAATATTGTAGTAACATGAACTTAAAAAACTCTTGCCAACGAGTTTGAAATAAAAGACTTGGATAGTTTGAAGTAATTTTTGGGCATTGAAGTAGCAAGGTTTTTGACATGGTATATTTATCTCCCAACAAAATTATATCCTTGATCTTCTCAAGGAAACATGATTGCTCGGATGTAAAGTCATTGATAATCTAGTGAAGGTGAATGTTAAATTGGGAGAAAGTAGTTAGCATCCTCTTGTGGATAAAGGTAGACATCAACGATTGGTTGGCCGGCTGATTTATCATCTCACACTCGCCCAAGCATTGCATATGCTATTAGTGTGGTGAGTCGATTTATGAATTTTTTTTGATAAATATCAATGCAATTATATGTCGATTTATGAATTCTTAGAGCTTCATATGGAAGTGGCTTATTAGATCCTTTGCTACTTAAAATCCTCACGAGTTAAGGGATTGTTGTTTTCTTAACATGATTATTTGGAAATAAAAGCCAATATTGATGCAGATTGGGCTGAATTGATTATGGATCACAATCCATGTTAGGATATTATACATTTGTGGGAGTTAATTTGGTTACATGGCGTAGCAAGAAACAATCAGTGCCAAATCTAGTGCCGAAGCATAATTTAGAGCTAAGGCTCATGGACTGTGTGAAATATTATGGTTGAAAATGTACTTGAAAGAGCTTGGGTTTGATTCCAAGGATTCTATGAGACTGTATTGTGACAATAAAGCGACAATTAATATTGCTTATATTCCAATCCAATATGATCAAACCAAGAATGTTGAAATTGACCGGCACTTTATTAAAGAAAAAACTTTGAGTAGGTATCATCTGCACACCATATATGAAGACAAGAGAACAACTTGCGGATATCTTGACAAATGGAGTGTCTAGTAGTGTTTTTCATTTAGTCTTATGCAAGATGGGCATGCGATAGATATCTGTTAGAATAATATATTAGGGTTTGAGGGTATTGTGGTCATTGTAATATTTTCCAAAGCCTATATAAAAATATGTGTGAGGTGGGTTACGTAGGACAATATAACGTGCTTCCTCTTTCTTTCATTCTTTCACGTAACCCTAAACCCTAATCCTAATAACATAGTATCAGAGCCTAGGGTTTAATCCCGTTATTTGATACTATACGTTCCTCAGAGAATTCTCCTTCCTTTCCTCTTCGTTTTTTTTTTTTCTCTTTCCCTGGTTCTGTTGTCGTTCACAAACGAACGCCCACAACTTGTTTTGCTGAGATTATGGCTCTGGGCTTCACGCCCGTGTTAGGAGAGCACTGGCGTCGACATCGTGAACTTGCCGACATGGTGCACTCCGACAGTGGTTGGTTTGGTGTTGTCTCACGTCTTCCCTGAGTTAAAAGCATGTTTTAGGGACGTTGGTTGGTATCGTCGTGGTTGGTGTCGCCGTGGTTAGTGTTGTCGGCGTTTTCTGTGGTGATTTGTCTCGTCTGAGGTGGCCGACGACGACTCTAGTGGTGGTGTGAGGCTTTCGGTGCTTTGTCAGTGGTCGGTCTCAATGGAGATAGTGTAGTTGTGATCGTCGGCGTTTGGGCTTCGTTAACCCGCCTGCATCCGCCCAACTTGCTCTCCACCGGTTCAGCACATTGCAGTGCGGTTCAGCTCGTTTCAGATCCGGTTTAGGTGAAATCAGGACCGGTTCAGTTCGTTGCAGTCCGTTACAGTTCCGGTTTAGTACCTTTCAGTGCCAGTTCAGTACCTTTCAGACCGGTTCAGTGCTGGTTCAGTGCTTTTCAGGCCGGTTCAGGTCATTTCAGGCCGGTTCAGGTCATTTGAGGCCCATTCAGTCCTGGTTTCACTTTCTCCAGGTTTATTTGTGTCGTTTTTTGCCTCGTTTACACACTTTCTTGATTGTGTTCTTGTGTTTGGGCTTCGTTGTGGTAGTTTCGACACAGAATGACTACTACTAAATCGGATATACCCACTTCGTCTACTATGAGCAATGCACCTTTGACATCTTTGTCTACTTTGAGCAATGCACCTATGACATTTGTGAAACTAAATGGAAAAAACTATGTTTATTAGGCCCGATCTGTTGAGGTATTCTTGAAAGGGAAGGGCCTATATACTCATTTGCAATCAAGCAAACCGTCAGATCCTACTACTGCCACCCTTTGGGGCCAAGAAGATAATCAAATTATCTCTCTTATATTGAACAGTGCTGAGCCTCACATTGGATCTTCGTGTATTTATCTTCCTACTGTCAAGGATATTTGGGATCATCTCAGTCATATGTACTCTGGTGCTGGGAATATTATTCGCATTTTTGAGGTATGTAAACAATACTTTGGGCTTGAGCAAGGTGCTCAGACTATGGACGAGTACTACAATCAAGTTGTGGCCATCTGTAAGGAGCGGGACATGTATCAACCGCTCTCTGCTGATCTACGAAAAATGGCGCAGCAACGTCAAGATGTGGATGTGGTTCGATTCCTTCTCGGCTTGAAACCTGAGTATGAGTTAGTTCGTGCACAGATCATGGGTGGTTTAGATCTCCCATCTCTTCATGAGGTTTTTTCTCGGATTCAGCGCGCTACTCTCTTTGATCATGGCCCTGCATTGAATTCTGAACGTGATGGTGATCGCGTTGCTTTTATTGCTGCCTGTGGTGGTTCTGGTAGTTCCCGTGGCGGACGTGTCAGTCGGGGTGGTCGTGGTTTTCGCGGTGGACGTGATTCTTGTGGCGGTGGTCGTACAGGCGGTCGTGGGTCTCGCAAATGCACTCATTGTGGCCGAAACAATCATTCTGTGGATTATTGTTGGAATCTACATGGTACACCATCTAGGTTTGCCAATCATGTGTCTTCTCAAGCAGATTCTCCAACCACCTCGGGACCCCCTGCTCCATCCAGCCTCAATTTGGAGTGTGATGTCATCTCCATTCCGAAAGGTGAGTATGCTCAGTTCTTGGCCCATAAGCAAGCTTCTTCCTCTTCCATTGCTACTCTTGCTCAGTCAGGTACTGCATCTCACTGTCTTTTATCCTCCACTAGCAACCCCTGGGTTATCGATTCTGGTGCCAATGAACACATGACTGGTTTGTCCACTTCTCTTTCTGATTATAATTCTGTTGTTACACCTCGAAGTGTCACTCTTGCTAATGGTTCCCTCTCCCAAGTGGCCAGCTCAGGCACTACCCATTTGAGTCTTGACATTGAGTTGTTGTCTGTTCTCCATGTTCCCGGTTTTTCCTTTAATTTGTTATCCATTAGTAAAATTACCAAAGCCCTTCATTGTTCAGTTAGTTTTTACCCCTCTTTGTGCATTTTTCAGGATCTTAAGACGAAGAGGATGATTGGTATGGGGCATAAAGTTGGTGGCTTATATTATCTGGACCTCGCACCTACACCAGCCTTTCGCGCTTTGTAGTCCTCGGCCTCCGCTCTTAAATGGCATTGTCGTCTTGGTCATCCGTCTCTTCCTACTTTGAAGCATCAAGTCCCAAGTCTTTGTCCTGAGATGTCTGTGTCCTGTGAAGCTTGTTAGCTTAGTAAGCATCGTCATGTTTCTTTTCCGTCTAGAGTTGTTCATAGGGTTTCGAGTCCTTTTGCGTTGGTTCATTTTGATGTATGGGGTCCCATTAATATCGTGTCCAATAAATTTCATTATTTTGTGACTTTTGTGGATGATTTTTCCCGTATGACATGGTTATTTTTACTGAAAAATCGTCCTGAGCTATTCTCTATTTTTCAAATTTTCCGCAATATGGTTAAAACTCAATTTGCTCAAAAAATCTGTATCTTGCGTTCGGATAATGCTAAAGAATACACATCTAGTCCTTTTACCTCTTATTTGTCTGATAAAGGCATTCTTCATCAAACCTCTTGTGCTCACACTCCACAACAAAATGGTGTGGCCGAACGCAAGAATCGTCATTTATTAGATGTTTCACGTTGTCTCTTGTCTCATATGCATGTCCCCAAACAGTTTTGGAGTGATGCTGTTCTCACTGCTTGTTATCTCATTAATAGGATGCCCTCCTCGATCTTAAATGGTGTCTCTCCTCATTCACTTTTGTATCCTTCTTCCTCCCCATTCTCCTTGCCACTTAAGGTCTTTGGGTGTGTTTGCTATGTCCATAATTTAGGTCCCGGTTTTGATAAACTTGACCCTCGTGCTACAAAATGTGTATTTCTTGGATATTCCTCCACTCAGAAAGGATATCGTTGCTATAGTCCTGTTATTCGACGCTACTTCACTAGCGCCGATGTCACATTTGTTGAGTCTCTCCCTCATTTTCCTGCTTCTACTTCTTTGGGTGACTCTTCTCTAGCGCCTGATGTTGTGTCTATTATGCTGCCTATTCCATTTCTCTCTGAACCTGCATTTGCTCCTCCAGTCCTGTCGCCACCACGCTCGCCTGCCCCACTCCAGGTTTATACGCGTCGACTGCGCCCCTCAGCTCCTGCTCCTCCGCCATCATCCTCACCGTTTTCAGATCCAGTGTTTCCACCTGTCTCAGACTCCTTGCCTATTGCCCTACGGAAAGGTACACGTTCTTGCACTACTCACCATCCTATCAGTTTGTATCCGCTAGTTCTTTATCTCCTTCACTATCTTGTTTTATTTCCCACCTCTCTAGTATTTTCATTCCAAAGACAGTGCATGATGCTTTATCTCACTCCGGTTGGAGGCAAGCTATGGAATTGGAAATGAGCGCCTTGCATCAAAATGGGACCTGGGAGCTTGTTCCCTTACCACCTCATAAGAAGATTGTTGGTTGCAAATGGGTCTTCACGGTTAAGTTTAATCCTGATGGTTCCGTTGACCGATTGAAAGCTCGGCTGGTTGCTAAAGGCTATACTCAAACGTATGGTATTGATTATGATGAAACTTTCTCCCCAGTTGCCAAAATTTCTTCTGTTCGTGTTCTTATTTCTTTGTCTGCTACTCTGGATTGACCCTTGTTTCAATTGGATGTCAAAAATGCCTTTTTGCATGGGGATTTGCATGAGGAGGTTTACATGGAGCAACCACTTGGGTTTGTTGCTCAGGGGGAGTCTTAAGGCCGTGTCTGTAAGTTGAAAAAGGCATTGTATGGTCTCAAGCAATCACCGAGGGCATGGTTTGGAAAATTCTCTGAAGCAGTATTGATGTTTGGTCTTCAGAGATGTCAGACGAATCATTTAGTATTTCACTTACACACTAGTGCAGGCTATATCTTTCTTGTGGTATATGTAGATGATATTGTTATTACTGGAGATGATTCAGAAGGCATTGCCCGTTTAAAACAGTTTCTACAGCAGCTATTTCATACAAAGGATTTGGGCAAACTTTGATATTTCCTAGGTATTGAAGTTTCTAGATCTCGAACAGGTATCAACTTATCTCAGAGAAAGTATGCACTTGATTTATTAGAAGAGACATGTCTCTTGGGTTCTCGACCAGTTGATGTTCCAATGGATCAAAATAAGAAATTATTGAAGGGTGAAGGTGAATTATTTGAAGATCCTGGCAGGTACCGCCGTCTAGTTGGAAAGTTGAACTATCTTACTATCACCAGGCCAGATATCTCATATGCAGTTAGTGTTGTTAGTCAGTTCTTGGAGGCTCCTCGGGTTTCACATTGGGAAGCTGTTACTCGCATTCTTCGGTATTTGAAGAGAGCCCCTGGTTTAGGAATACTATATACAAATGGACATCTTAGAGTCGAAGGTTTTACTGATGCAGATTGGGCAGGTTCTCCTTCAGATAGACGGTCTACTACAGGTTATTGCACATTCTTTGGTGGTAATCTTGTCACTTGGAAGAGTAAGAAACAAACAGTAGTGGCACGATCTAGTGCTGAAGCAGAGTACAGGGCAATGGCTCATACTACTGAATTGACCTGGTTACAACATTTCCTTCAAGAGATTGGGTTCTCAGCTCCTACTCTTATTCCTTTATTTTGTAATAATCAGGCTGTTTTACATATTGCATCTAACTCAGTTTTTCATGAAAGGACTAAGCATATTGAGGTTGATTGTCATTTCATCAGAGACAAGATACTCGATGGAGATATATCTACAGCATACGTGTAGTCTGGAGATCAGTTAGTTGATGTGTTTACAAAAGCTTTGTGTCGGAACCAGTTAGAGTGTATTTGTAACAAACTGGGTTTATATAATATATATGCTCTAGCTTGAAGGGGAGTGTTAGAATAATATATTAGGGTTTGAGGGTATTGTGGTCATTGTAATATTTTTCAAAGCCTATATAATAATATGTGTGAGGTAGGCTACGTAAGACAATATAACGTGCCTCCTCTTTCTTTCATTCTTTCACGTAACCCTAAACCCTAATCCTAATAACAATATCTATGCCTCAACTTGAGGGGTAGTGTTGAAGATAGAAACTATCGATATAGTTGAAGATGGAAACTACCGATATGTCATGATTTTATTTTCCTTATTTTTGTTTTCTTATTTATTTCTATTATTCTGATTGTAATTTCCTAATAATTCATTTCCATAGTAGTTTGTATTCCTCTCCTATTTAAACCCATGTATACGTATGGAACCACATCATGATGGAAAAAACAGTTTTCTTCCTACAAAATTTCTCTTCTCTCTTCTTCAACTTTTCCTTCTTTCTTCTTCAACTTCACCGGGGATCCAACATATTTGATATACAAAAGACCAAAGAAAGAAGCGACTAAGTCCACCTCCCAATTATGCACGGGTCTTGTAAAGGTGGGAATTTTCGGTATGCATAAAGCCCTTAGACCATATAGTATTAGTTTTTAACATAGATTCTGCCAGTTTGACAAATTTTTATTGGTTAATGGTCTAACTTTTCAAGAAGTGGTATAACTGGTACTACTTATTTAGATTATTTTTTCAAGTTGGATCTTCATTTGTTCCATCGTCTCTTATGTGTGTTAGTGATGTTTGGCATGATTTGTTTAGGTAATGAAAGTAGGGGACTGAATCATGTACTGCAGAAATATAATTAGTATTGTGGAAATTTTCTCACTTAAAAAACTTTTGTGCATGTTCATTGCATTTTGACAGGAACTATATCTTTTTCATTGTGGACAAAACTTTGTTTTGCTGAAGATCTGTAGTTTTCTCTAGAATTATATAAACTATTATCGAAGCTCTTGATGAGTGGTTAGTGCTTTTGTCTTTAGTAAAATGAGATAGCCAAGTTTGTCAGTTGTGTCAGCCAGCGTTTGAATTAGTCATGTTGCTTAATTGGATTTAGAATGGAGGTTGACTTGTAAGGGGGTCTATAAAAGTTGCATTTTTCTGGAGATTATAACATCTTAGGGTCTAGGCACGCCTATTTTGCCTAAAAGTGAGAGGCTATTGCAATCATATAATGACAGGCTTGAGCTATTTGGGTACTGCTAATGGATTATTATTTTAGGATGAAGATTATAAATAATTAAAAGTATTATTAGAAAAGAAGAGTAAGTAGAGGCTTTTTCATTTCGGTAGCGTGGAAAAAACTTACAACTCTTGGTATAAGATTCTTTGGACGTTCATTTTATTGTAACTTTTTGTTTCCGTGTCGTAGTTGTCTCCCTAGAAGTAGACAAGATTCAGTTTTCTTTGATGTGTAACTAGAATCCAAGGTTACGATGGTTAAGTCAAGTTGGTTCTATGTTGAATCCAAGTCATTTGAGTTTGCATTTGAGGATGGAGTATCGGTTTTTTGATAGAAGCAGGGGATTCGTATGCTCAGCTTTTCTAGACAAAGTCATTGAGTTGGTTGCGGGCCACCATGGAGGCTCTACGTCAAGCAGGGGGTTCGCAGGAGTTTGTGAAGTCTTCTAGAGTGGGTAATAAAGCTTTTATCGCCTAGCACTGCGTGAATAAATTTGGAGGTTTCTTGGTAGTCGTAGAGTAAGGAGGAGGGAGCCGGAGAAGTTTGGTGGTCATTTCGGAAGGCAGAGGTGGTTGGGGCTGGTCGTGCTTTGCTCTAGAGCTGCGCAAGTTCCTAGTTTTTTTCCAGCTGCCCATCGGCGGTGGAAACAGAGCAATACGTGCCAGGGAATCTCTACGTGGGCACCCATCGCCAAGAGGGAGAATTGAAGAAGGACCAAGGGTTGGTAAGAGGTTGTATGTGGAGGTGCTGGTTGGGTCAGGGAAGGGTTCGGCAAACAGCATGACATGCATAATTTTTTTTGCCAAACCCGACACTATAGTACTGAAGATACAGAGCGCCGATGGTCTGGGAGTGCTTGGGGAAGAAAATCCCAGATTTTTCTCCGAAGGGGTTTGTGATTGCATGCAGAGAATCTAGCTGGAGTGTCTTGAGAGGGAAGATGGAGCTGTTAATTTCTAGATTAGATGTGGGCCTGGGTTATTCTGGGTTTGAGAAAATAATTAAGCCTAGAGTGGGTTGTAGCTGTGGGGCTGAAGCCCAACCCAACAGGGAATGCCTTTTGTATTGAGAAGCCTCCAATAGATGCTCAAGACACAAAATCCTTGTTGATGGGCCAAATAAAGGGTGCGAATGTTAGGGGTAAAAGCCTGATAACTAGTGTTTTCCGGGTTAGATGCCTGTTTCGGCCCGGATTAAGCCTACCCTTAAGTGGAGGGTGAAATCGTGGGTTGGGGCTTCTTCTCTTTCGAGGAATCTCTACTAAATTTGCATTTGACCCCTTAAATGAAATATCTAGAAAAATAAAAATAAAAATAAATGTTGTTTTATTTCCTCTACCTCTTGATTGGTTGATTACCCAATTTAATTTCTTGATTATTTTTATACTCTTATAAAGAAATAGAGAAATGATTCATTTCTTTCTCACATATGGGACCTGCATATCAAATGGTGGTTGAAAAGTGGGAGAATGGGAGAAGGTCCAGGGGAGGATCTAGGACAAGTCCCAAAGAAAAATATATGGAGTAATTTTATTTTAGTAACTCCTTACTAAAATACTCAGTCCTAAGACTCAAAATAATCAATTCTTAGTAGAGGCAATAATATTTCAAGGGGATATTCTTGTCTCAATAGAGATTATAGATTCCACCTTGAAGGTTAGTCTTCTTACAACGCTATATACGATTACCTAAGGTATTGAGGTTTAGACCATACAAGATCTCAATCCTAGGTACATCAAAGTAACCTACGCTTTATGTTTAAGTTCATAGTCCTCCCAGGATTAAGAGTCAATACTTTAGCACACACGAGTTTAATTATTCAATTGATAGTAGTTCTTAGAATAATAACTCATGGGAGTCCAATTCAGTGTATTTCAAATACACCAACATATCAATAAGAAGTATTCATTTCCATAATCAAGACATAGTTCTCCCAATACCATTTCTCTCCAAGTCAAATACCACACTCCACACAAATCATGCAACGCTTTGCACACACACTTACAAGAAACGTTAGACCACTACTTTTCCCCACAAAAGACACATAACCCATAACTGAAATACACTAGCCCACACCTTCAGAGACCCTTCTTGCTTGAGTCGCGGCAATTGCATGTTCAGCTCCCCACTTCCTAGTAGTCTTCCCACTTACAGGCCACACTTACCATGACACAACACATGGCTACCTATGTCACAGCATGCACATTCTCAGGTACCAGGATAACTCTACCCACAATTGTAGTAAACTTCCGTTCCTCCCCTTCCCCAATTAACTCTACTGTGATAGTTCCAGATCCCCATGACCTATGACCATTGCAAGTTGCTTGCCAACTCCACTTCTCCACTCATGACCAAAACAGAGCACTTTAGCGCTTTGTGACCCAATCCACTTCTTCACATTGTGCATGATCACTAGCTACCACTCTCCCTTTCCCATGCAATGCATGTTCATTCTCTCCTACATCGCTGGTCATGTGCACCCCACATTCTCTTTCGAGGTTCAAATACTTTGGGTGGGGTTTCTACACCCTATGGTACCTGTTAGACTGGAGTTGTCTCTATGATATATTGAACACCATGTCAAGTTCATAACTTCCAGGGGTGGAAGTAGTGGTTGAGGAGGTCCCATTTGAACACCCTTGGACTGTTGATGCACATAGTTTGTAGTGATTCGATTAATTGTGTGATTTGGACACACATATAGGTATCTTTGTTGATAGATATAAAGATAGGTATTCATCTGGATCTTTATTAATTGCTCTTTTTCTTTTCGACAAGTTTTCATTCCAAGTTCTTTAATTTGGAATGAAATGGTTTGCTTTGACCATGAAGAGTAGGTAACCAGTTCCTGTTGAAGATGGAAATATTCTCTCCTTGATTTGATTTGATTATGTTTTTGTTCTTATTTTATTTTTCTTTGATCTGATTGTAATATTTTATTATTTCTTTCCATATTAGTTCTTAGGTCTCTTCTATTTAACCCCATGTAACCGCATGGAATATAATCAAGGAATTAAGAATATTTTCTTGTCATTTACTTTTCTATTATTTTTTGAGTTGGGTGGAATAAATTTTTGGGTTAAGTAAATTTGAGTTGAGTTGAAAAAGAAAGTTGACTTTTGGTAATAGATCGAAAGAATTGAATAAAAAAAAAATATGCTTCCCAAACATACCCTAAATTACTCTTTTTATCAATTTGCCGCGAACTTTTATTTACTAGTGATCTATTATTGTTTTGGTATTCCACGGTTGTGGAGAATTTTAAGTTCACCAATTAGAATTTGTAGGTTATTCAAAAATTGTCCTTGTGATATGCCTTTATAATTCTATGACTATTCATTTATATATGACAACATTGTAACTATTAACTCATTTTACAGGTCAAACATTTGGTCGGAAACCTTCGGGAGCATACAAATTTGTTTATTGGTAAGTGGTTATGTAGAAGTCTGTTTATTGATTTTGTAGAAAACGTTCAATGCAGAATGAGATAGATACATTAATGGGATAGAAGAAGATTATCATTAATGATAATATGCCCTTATTCTTTACATTTGGCTCAAAGTTCGAAGCAACATGCCTCTTCTGGCTTGGCACTAGTATCAGTTAATACAATGGTTCCTATAAGCGTACTTGGTAAAGGGAAAATTTTCATATATGTTGCATATGGTAAAGTTGTAATGCACCGGGGTAACTATGCAATATTATAATTACCACGTGGCATTACTACCATGTTAGAAGATGGAAATATTTTCTCCCTAATTTCTCTCTTGATTTGATTTGATTATGTTTTTATTTTTATTTTACTTGATATGATTGTAATATTTCATTATTTCTTTCCATATTAGTTTTTAAGTCTCTTCTATTTAAACCTATGTAATCATATGAAATATAATCAAGGAATTAAGAATATTTTCTCTTCCTTTACTTTTTCTACATGGTATCAGAGCGTGTTTATATCCTTGTCTAAACCTGCTGTTTGATTTTTCCCCCTTTGGTGGTAGCACCACCTGTGTGGGCTTAGCTCACATGATCAGTGCCTTGATGAAAGCTCTAAAAGAGCTGTATATTGTGACCAGAATTCTGGTGAAAAAAAAAAAAAGAATCTCCAAACCGTGTAGTTTCACGGTGGTTGGCTATCATTCAACGGTGGTCGGTGTTGTTGGCTGTCGGGGGCATTAGCAGGTGCTTTCATCTCGGTTGGCATTTTTTGTGGTGGTTGGAGCCGTTTATGGTGGCCGGAGTGTTGGTTTGTGGTCATTGGTTGAGTCTGTGGCTACTGTCTTTGTTGTCGCTGGAGGTTTTTGTGGTGCTCGGTGGCTACTCCGGCGAAGTCTGGTGAGTATCGGTGGGTTTCGTGGCTAGTCCGGCGTCTTTTGTGGTGTTTTGTGCTTTCTGGTGACATATGAGGTGTTCTAAGGTGTCCGGAGCTCGTAGTTGGTGTTGCTGGTGAATTATAGTTGTTTTTGGCAAGGTCTGGTCGTCACTGACAGGTTTGCAGTGAGTTGTTGGAGACAAGGAACCATGATTGGTTTTTGGTGCTCGCTATTCTTCTCAAGAATAATGATATCTTTCTTGCGCATAAGTACTTTAGTCCGGTTCTTGGTGTTTTGTGTCTGGTTCATAATAATTTGAAGTGTTTTCTCCCGGTTTAGTTCTGTTCATACAGTTTCTTATTGATTATCGTCCAGTTCAAGGGGGTTTGTGTTGTTTTCAAACGGTTTAGAGTTATTTCCGACCGGTTCAGAGCCTTCCTGCCGGTTCAGAGTTATTTCTGATCGGTTCCTTCCAGTTCAGTGTATAACACGTCTGGTTTAGTGGGTTTTCTTACCAGTTCAGTGTGCCGGTTCAGTGGTGGTTTATCTGGTTTAGATCGTTCCAAGACCGATTTAGTGCATTTCCTGACCGGTTTAGTGCGTTTCCTGCCAGTTTAGAGCTTTTCTTGACGGTTCAGAGCTTTTTCTTGCCGGCTCAAAGCTTTCTCTGCCGGTTCAATGTGTTTCCTGCCGGTTCACAGCATATTCCAGCCAATTCATTGAGGTTCAAGCTTGGTATGTGTTGGTTGAGATGGTTTATCACCCGATTGGGCTATATGGAGCAACCATCAGATTTGTTGCTCAGGGGGTGTACTAGGATAATTTACAAGTTTTCATCGTTGGTTTCTCCAAACGTTGGTGGTATTGATGATAAAGAATTTCTTTTTAATCTCCCTCGAGCCCAAGTGGTTTTGTACTAGAGCTATTTTATTGGATGACTGAACTCACAAAAAATGGGTACAGGGAGTCAAGTTACCTCCCATAGTGAGAATTCAACCCTCCATACAAAAAGGAGCTATGTAGTTGAGTTTATGAAACTCACAAAATGGGGATAGAGAGTTAGGTGACCTCCCATAGTGAGAATCCAACTCTCCACGCAGAGGCTCAATATGTCGGGAGACTTGTTGGAAATTTCGTGGCCGTCCTACAAGAAGTCTTACAAGAAGTCTAGGCATCTGCACACCATATGTGAAGATAAGAGAACAACTTGCAGACAAATGGAGCGTCTCACAATGTTTTTCATTTAGCCTTATGCAAGTTGAGCATGTGACACATCTATGACTCAGCTTGATGGGAGTGTGGAAGATGGAAATATTCTCTCCCTAATTTCTCTCTTGATTGATTTACTTATGTTCTTTTTTTTTTTTTTTTGCTGATTTTATTTTATTTTATATGTTTGTAATATTTCATTATTTATTTTCATATTACTTGTTAGGTCTCTTCTATTTAAAAATAAGTCATGCATAGAGATTTTGAAATTTTCTCTCTCTTCTCTCTCTGAGAGACGCTCTCTCTCCCTCTCTCAGTGGTGGCGTGTGCAGGCGCGTTTCGCTAGGTTGGTATCTTGGGTTGGTGTAGTTGAGATCGATAGGCTCTGGGCTCAAGGTGTACTCCGGCTGG
The DNA here is from genome assembly GCA_900184695.1 of Betula pendula. Lineage (NCBI taxonomy): Eukaryota > Viridiplantae > Streptophyta > Magnoliopsida > Fagales > Betulaceae > Betula > Betula pendula. The sequence continues at coordinate 67,726 of FXXK01001610.1, read as the reverse complement.
TGTGCTCCTGGGCTGTGTTTTGGTCGGCACGGCTGGAAGAAGCGCTTAGGTACTCACGATGTGAGTGGGTCGCGGAGGTAGTCGTGTGGGTGGCCGTTCGGGAGCCGTAGTTCTGTGAATGGGGTTGAAGAGCCGCTTCTTCGTTGAGGCCAAAACCTTTGTCTTTTCGGCGGTGGATAGGAAATCGGAGCTGCGGGTGGAGGAAAGAAGGAAAGGTTTCTCTGGGTCTGTTTGTTTGGGATCTTTGAGCGTCGCTTGGTTGATCTCGAAGGTGGAAGAGGTGATTAGGGACCTTGTCAAATCTTTCAGGGATGAGTCGAAGGCGATTATTCTTCGGAGAGGCGGGAATAAGGCTGGGCGGTTCTTGGAAGTGGCGGTTTATGTTGACGGAGGCCGGAGAGGTTTGGTCATGTTTCCTGAGGGCCGTGAAGGGCGGGGATAGAGCCGGGTCTCTGGGGAGCTGAGCAAAGCGCAGGTCTTTCTTGAAGCATTGTATGGGTCTCAGTCATCGGACATAGGTGGTTCGATCGGCGGTTCTGTTGGCTGGAAGGGTGCAGTGAGGCGTTTTGGCGATCGCGATGCTCTGTTGTTCGCGGAGGTGGTTCGCTCGGCGGTTCCTTCTGCGGCCTTGTCGGAGAAGCAGTTGGCTTTTACTATTTCGTCGAGTGATTTGGATTTTTTTCCTTCGGGGACGTCAGAGAAGCACTCGGAGCTGAGGTCGGCGATCAATTGTTTTGAATTGGAGTCAGCGGCCTTCGATTCCTGCGCTGTAGACAGGCCTATAGCTCGAGACTGCGGTGCGCGTGGCTCGGTGCGCGATACTATCGGCTGTTTGGCGGTGGTGAATCTTTTCTTCAGTGATTTGGGTTGGGCTTTTGGGCTTATGAAGAAAGGCTGGCTGGCATTGGGCTTGGGCTTGAAGCCCATTTTGGGTCCATCAGGTTTTAAAATGCCTAAGCCTTTTAAGGCCTTTAAGCCCTTTAAGTCACGTTTTATGAGGCCTTTGAAGGCTATCCTGGATGCAAGCAAGGGCGCTGATGCGGTTCGTGGAGGTCATCGTCTCTCAGCTCGGAGGAGGAAGCCGCTGAAAGCAACGACTACTCAGCCTCTTGACAGGTCGACTTTGATGTCGGCTCCGGCGACCGGTTCTGAGATCGCGCAGTTCTCCGATGTGGTTCTTGGGTCGCTGATGGGTTCTGGAGCGGACCCGGTTTTGGGGGGGTGTATGATTCCTTTTGCTCCTTCAAAGGCGACAGCGCCGACAGTGAGGAATGATCTCTTCAAGTACGAGGGGTCTGTTTCCCTTGCCAACGTAGGTACTTCTGTGAGGAACCTTCCGGCGCTGTCGGAGGTGACAGCGCCGACAGTGAGGAACCTTCCGGCGGCTGGTTCTCCCCAGAAGCCGACCAAGCTTTTGTACTTCTACAACCGTAAGCACAAGGTCAAGAGGGCTTCGAAGATGGATATGGGTCAGTTTGCGGGTGACCTGATAAGCATCGCCCCTGGTGCTGTGCCGCTGGTGGGTGATTAGAGTTCGGTTTCTGGTGGGTCTTCTGGTTTGTTCTCGGATTTTGAGTCCAGTGGTTTTTCGGGCTCCAAGGAGGTGGGCTTTCCCGCAGCTGAGGCCAGTAAGTCTTGGGTTCATTCTTCTCTGGCGAAGGGTATGCTCCGGCGGGGCTTTCTCAAGCCTCGCCCCTGTGGCGGGGTTTCACGTCAGTCTCCCGAGCCTGTGAGCTTATCAGAGGCTGAGGAATTTTCTGAGAGGAGTAAACTGCTTGGGGAAGTCTTCGAATTGCCGTGGAACATCTCGGAGGTTGAGGTTGAGGATAGGGTCTTGGGGGCTAATGGATACCTTGAGGCTGTGGCTGATGCATTGGCGATTTCTCCTTTCTTGGGAATCTTGTGCGGGGGAGATGAGAAAGGCTTCTTCGATCTGTTGAATGACATCGATGAGGGTCATAAGCGGGAGGGCGTGTTTGCGGAAGAAGGGAGCTCTGTTTTAAAATCAAAGGGTTGGATGAAGCGGAAAAATTTAGAATGTTCCCTTAACTTTGATGTTGGAAGTATTGGATCTAGCCGGGTTAAAAATAAGCCGTGCTTGCGGGTTTAGGAGATTTTTGTTGTTGTGGGGGCTTGGGGTTTTTTTTTTTTTTTTCATGTTTTTCTGTTTAGGTTTTCTCTTGTATACTTCTAGTATACTTAGGGGCGCCTCACTCTTTTTATAAAATTTTTGCTTACTTATCAAAAAAATAATCAAGGAATTAAGAATATTTTCTCTTCCTTTATTTTTCTACATACTACTCCTTGACCATGACTGGCATAGGAAAATACTATAAAATTTTCTTTTTCTACATCTATCACATCACATGGGCAATATTTAACATAGCACTATCCATAATGTACCACGTACATTCATAGTCACATGTTTACATCAGTCTATCAACTTCCACATTGACCCAACTCCCCCTCTCATGTAAGTCATTTTACAATTCCAAGAGTATCACGCGTACAAGAGTTGTACCAATTGTTGGCCACGGAAAACAACTTTACTCTAAGAGCCATCCACACTCTTTATGGGAGTCGACCAAACGCGTCAAAGACCAAGACACTTGTATATGTAGAATCTAATCATTGCTTTGATACCAATTGTTAGAGAGAGAATCACCTAGGGAGTCCACTAAGAGTACATTAATATATATATTTGGACACCACTCTAGCCCAAAAGCTTAAGCTTTTGGTTCAATTATCCAAATATGTATATTAATGTACTCTTGGTGGACTCCCTAGATAATTCTCTCCCTAACAAAGACCAATGGCTAGTTTCACTAAACAAAAGCACAACTTTACCAATCAGCTGCTGGTACAATACTAGTAAGCGTAAGATCTGTTAAACTTGTAAAAGGGAATTATTATATTGTAGGGTTGATTTTAGTCAAGTTATCGAAGAAGAGCAGAAATGAGGGAATTTGCATTCATATATTCCCAAGTTTATTTGGCTTTAGACATGGACATATACGTGAAGTTGGTAGGTACCTCTCACTAGAATAGGAAAAAAAAAAAAAAAGAAGAAAAGATTCACTAGCATAACAATTGCCCTGACAAATAGACTGTTAATGAATAATGTTAGATACCTCTCACCATACTGGTAATGAATAAAGTTGCTAATCGACTTGCTAAACTTTAAGTGGCTCATGATTTTATTTTTATTTTTCATCAACAGATGTTGACACTGACATGCTACTTAGAAAGGACTTGGTCACACTTGATGAGGCTGTGAAGACTGCAAATAATGCTGTTTTATTGGCTGTTAATGCCATATCTGTTCTTATATCTGTAAGTTAATTTTCTCAGATGTCTGTTTGGCTCTCAGATTTTACCAACCTTGCCATCACTTGATTATATATTTCAGGAAACACATAGAAAATTTATGGATGTAGCACATAATGATGTGAAAGAAGTCCAAGTTTCAGAACTTATTAAAGTAAGTTACCTAAACCATCCCCCCTTGCATTGATTATTGATGGATTAAATTAAACACTTAATTATTTACGTTTTATTTGTCACTCTGGCTGTTCTTCATGGCTTATGATTTTCTAACTACTTTAGTTTTTGTTGCGTTATATTCTGTTCTAACTTGGTCTCTTTGGGAGGAACTTTCAAAATTATGTCTTTTACTCCCTGGGTTCCTGTATTGCATATCTTCTTCTTTCTGTTTATTGTTTATTCTAGTACTTTTTATAGTTAACACAACCATTTACAGATTCTAGAAAGCTATAAGGAAGCAAAGGTTGGATTTGGAGCTGGTTACAATGCCAAAACTTCAATTTTACAATCTCTATATGACTGTCCTTTCCTTGGTGTTGGTGTAAAGGTATGATCAAAGTAAGGTCTTAGTAGCACTGGTTGAGTCATAAACATGTTTTGTTTCCTTTTGATAGCTTTCTTTGCTATTAGAATTTCTAGTGTCAAATATTTTCATCATTATCATGTATTTATTTAGTATGGGGAAACTACAATTATAATCCTCCGACCTTGGGGTTGGTTTCTATTGGTCCTTGAACTTCTAATTTAAGCAATGTTAAGTCTAAACTTCATTAATCATCAATGTTATCACCCCCTTACTCATCTATTTAATTTTGCTAATAGAGTGAACACGTAACCGATTGCGTGATTTTCTTTAGCCGGTCACGTGATTTTCTTTAGCCTATGCGTCTGATTACATGGATGCGTTCAAATAATCTCTCTAATGCATAGAAGTGGTAGCAATCAAAACTATAAAATGACTAGAAATTAGAAAAGTTGAATAAAGCGTTGGATTTATTTTTTAAGTTATTGGTATGTTATACATGCACGTTGTAAGTCTTGAATACATGATTCACCCTCCATACTGGTCTTACAAGGGTGGTATGTAACGTCCCAAACCCAAAATGGGTATGGTAACAGCTGTAAATGTGACATTCCCAGAAAACCTACATGGATTTTTGTTCCTGGCAGAAACAAGCCGAAGCTCTAATATCAATTTTAAGTTCAACTAAAGTTTTAACTGTATGGGCGGAATTATGGGCGGAATTATCTGGCTTGCTTAATTCCGCCCAT
>FXXK01001610.1:6895-56168 GCA_900184695.1 Betula pendula | reverse complement strand
CCCCCACGCAACCCTCTTATAATTATTTTGTTCCACAACTCTAATGGTGCTTTTTTTTGTGGGGTTAGGATTTGAATGGCGTGGTTATATGCGTCCTTGCAAGTTCAAGCACCGCTGATAAAAGTGATGCCTTTCTACGTACTTTCCGTCAAACTACAGAGTACGCTGGAAGCATTATATTATCTATGATTCACGAGCCTAATCTGGAGCCTAACCTGCTTTTAACTACGGTTCTTCTAGTAGGGTGAGATCTCTTGTTTTTAGTAAGAATGCACACTCATAAGGCCTTAATTCTTGGTTTTATGGCTTTTAATTTGCTCCTTAATAGGCTTTACTGTTTTCTTCATAGTTGTCATCACTCGAGAACTGAAATTCAGGTGACTTCAATATTAGTATTTACCTATACAACATCAATGAGTTTTAAGGAATATAACATCACATAATCTTAGAAATTGAGAATCTCCAAGGACCGTTCATAAATGTCTATGTTTGCAAGTTAGCTGTCAGCTTGTCATTGTTGTTGTTGATTGATTGTTGCTGAACTTGTGATAACCAGTTGCTCTTAAGAGCTGAAGCTTTTGGGGCAACTTGCTGTCAACTTGATATTAGAGCATACCCGATTCAATTTATATACCAACTTTTATTTCACTTGTTTTCTCTCTGCTTTGTTGTCATCTTACTCTTTTCTTCCTATATATCTTTGTCTATCTTCTTTTATAAATTCATTGAAGGACCAAGTAATCATCAGAGATGTGTAAATGGATTTGCTGAAAATCATTGCAGGTTTGAGAAAAAAGTTAGGATCTGATACCATGTTTTTTTGAGGAGTTGACGGCTTGAGCATGGCCATTTAATATGACTGTTTGGACTAAAGAATTTTCAAGGTCTTTTGCCATATTGACTGCTGGTTGCACTAAAAGCTTTGGTTTTTTGAGTAATTGGTTGTTAACATCTGTTGAAAGGTTTGCATGGGAAGCAAATAGAGAAAGAGGAGGCTTGAATGAATACGGAGTCTCTCACACCTCTTATTATATATATTGTGGAATGTAATAGAATGACCGAATTCCCCTATAACAAATCCCTATCACCAACAGATTCTTCTAACCCAAACAAACTCTTCTAACACTTCCTCTCATGCTGGAGTATATATATTTTAGAAGCTCAGCTTGGAAATTGGAATAAATAAACTCTAACCGATTTTGACACAAATGTTGTAAACGTGTCAGCTAACTGGTCTCCAAACTTTATGAATGGTGTAGATATATTTCTATTGAGTATCTTATCTTGAATAAAATGACAGTCAACCCAAATATGTTTGGTCCTTTTATGAAAAACTAGGTTAGACGCAATATGTAGAGCAGCCTTAGTTATCACAACACAATGGGATAGGAGTAGTTGCTGAAAAATGCGACTTCGGCACTAAGGAAGTAGCATCGAAGAACAAGACTATAGCAATGATTATCTTTTTGGGTTGTGAATAACCAAGAAAGACACATTTAATAGCACGAGGATCAAGCTAATCAAAACTTGGACCCAAGTTATGAACATAGTAGACACACCCATAAACCTTTGGCAGCAAGTAGAACGGGGGATGAAGAAGAAAATAAAAGAGAATGAGGAGAGATAGGAACTAAGACAGAGGAGGGCATTTGATTAATGAGTTAGCAAGCAGTGAAAACAGCAGCACTCCAAAATTTTTCGGGGACGCGCATATTGTTTGAATACAGATTAAATGATTAAATTCATCATTGCTTATGAGCTTAAGCTTTTAGGATAAATGATAATTTATAGTATCAGAGCAAAGGTTTTGAGTTCGAATCTGTTATCATCTCCTTTCAATTAAATATTTTACGTATTGAGCTTCACTTATTAACGGGAAGTTTGAGCCCGCATGTGAGAGGAGTGTTATAATATAGATTAAATGATTAAATTAATCCCATTAAGCGTGTGGGATAAGTAGTGATTTAACACATGAATAAGAGAGCATGAGCAACATCTAATAAATTATGATTCCTTCATTTTGTCACACCATTTTGTTTTTGAGTGTGAACGCACGAGGTAAGATGGATAATGCCTTTATCGGATAGGTAAGATGCAAAAGAAAAAGATGTATATGATTTGGCATTATTAGAACACAAGATACGGTTTTTTTGATCAAATTGAGTCTTAATGACCTTACAAAAGATTTGGAAAATAGAAAATACCTTAAAACAATTTTTCATTAAAAATAACCATGCCATTTGAGAAAAATCATCAACAAAGGTCACAAAATAGTGAAATTTATTTCACGTTACATTAATCTGACCCCATACATAAGAATGAACTAACTTTATTGAACTTGAAACCCTAATAACAGCTTTTGATGGAAAAGAGACACGATGATGCTTGCTAAGTTAATAAACTTTGCAATGCAAGGACAACTCATGATGAAGATTAGGAATTTGACGCTTCAAAGTAGAAAGTGAAGGATGGCCAAGAAGACAATGCAACTAAAGAGCGTAGACTGATGACTGTAGAGTGCGAGATCCAAATAACATAATCCACCAACTTCATGCGCATACCAATCATCCTTTTCGTCTTGAGATCCTGAAAAATGCTCAAAGATGGGTGAAAACTAACAGAACGATTAAGAGCTCTAATAACTTTACTAATGGATAACACATTAAAAGGAAAACTAGAAACATGTAGAACATACAACAACTCAATATCAGGACTAAGATGGGTGGGTAGTGTCAGAGCTAACGACTCTAGTGAGGGAACTATTAGCTAGGGTGACACTTTGAGGTGAATCAATAGGATGCTAATCAAAGAGGGAAGTAGATGAACTAGTCATCTGTTTAGTTACTCTAGAATCGATAATCCTTGGGTTGCAAGTGGAGGATAAGAGACAGTGAGATGCAATACCTGATTGCAAGAGTAGTCGTGGAAGAGGGAGAGACCTGCTTATGGGCTAAGAACTGAGCATACTCATCTCTTGGTATGGGGATTAGATCAAAATCTAGAGACTCAAACTAGTAACTGGTCCCGATGTGGCTGTAGAATCTTCATGAGAAGAAATCTGATTGGCAGGCCCAAATGGCTTGCCATGTAAATCCCAACAATATTCTACATAATGATTACTACGGCCACAATGAGTACATTTTCGAGGTTCACGACTCCCAATAAGACCACCTCCTTGAGAATCACGTCCACCATGTGAACCATGACCACGTCTACCTCCACGTCCCCATTGGAACTACCAGAACCTCCACGGGAGGCAATAAAAGTTGGGCGATTCCCATTATGCTCAGAGCTCAATTGAGAACCAATATTAGAAACGATAACGTGCTGAATCTGAGAAAAGAGCTTAGGTGGACAGGGAAGTTCTGAACCACTCAAAATTTGCGAACGAACAGACTCATATGAGCTGCATCTCTTCAACATAGTTCACCGCTGCCCTATTTTTGTCCGCTTGACAACTTTGGACCCTCTCAAATTACTTACAGGGACGTTTTGAGGCTAAACCAAAGCTCAGAATGAGCAGCAAGTGGTGGAGTGACACACTCGCCTCTACCAAAAGTGGGCTTCGTTGGGCATTGTTCATAATCTTCAACCTCCAACTCTATTTTCTGGTTTCTTCATGATTTTGACCCATAAACTTTGATTAGCCATATCTCACTCATTTTAAGTCGAAATTAGGCGTGTAATATGTTGTTTTAAAGCTTATGAAACCAAGTATCTAACCATATAGATTTTATTTACAGAAAAAAGACGTTTAATGGGTCTAAATTAAGCTGAAAGGTTCGGCCCTAACATAAACATACAAAACTAGGGTTTCAAAATAGTCTCTCTACATGCCACAAAACTTTACCATATTTTAGGATCTTGTTACCGACATCATAAGAAACATATTCATGTAAAAAACTTGGCCTAATACATGTTGTAACATAGCCTCCAATATATAATCCAAATTTAGAAAAAAAAAAAAAAGGCATATTATCTCTTTCATGGTTATAAACCCATTCCAACACATTAGATACTATAAAATCACATTCCTAAGGGCGAAAACAAGCACTTAAAGCTCTGATACTAATGTAAAAAGAAAGTTATTCTATATATCTTACTCCAAGCGGATCTTCCACAGGTCAAATCTCTTGCTTGTCTTACAAGCTACGTGCAATTCACAATCACAAGAACCAACAGCTCTTCTTCCTCACTTAGGAGGCTACGAGGGTCTCCCTTTTAATTTTCGCACTTAAAATTATAGGGCCTATGATGGTTACCCTAGAGATGATGAACATAGAGAGAGGAGCAGTATTTTTTGTTATTTCACCGTGTGGCTTTCTAAACTCTACGCTCACTCTTAAAAACAAAAGTAGAATCTCTCTACTAGAATCCTAAGTAGAGAGAAATTCTAGTAGAGAGAAACTAGGCATTTCAAGCATAAGTGGAGAGTCCTTTTAGAGAAATCAAATAACCACCCAACCCACTACTTGATAACCTTTCAAAGATTATCCTAATTTGAATTGTGCTCCATTAACCCATGTGAACGTTCCATGGAACAATTTAATTCCCAATGGAAGAAAATAGAGAAACAGGAGGCTTGAACACATAGGTAGTCTCTCTCTCCTCTTTTATATATATTTTGTAAAATTCAATACAATGACCAAAATACCCATGTAAGTAATCCCTGTCAGCAACAGATTCTTCTAACTTTAACAAACTCTTCTAACAACAACCAAAATATATGTAGATTCATCCAATTTTCGTGATCACACGGTGGAATTACTGTTTATGATAGGAGGAAGGTAGTGTAAACTCCTGTATATTACCAGAGCAATATCTATTGGCGTAAAAGATATTCTATTCAGGGTCTAGCTTCCTTCTTTTTGAGTTTCAATTATGTTCAACAGAATATGTCCAATGCTCCATAATGTTCTTTCTGTCTGGGCTGATGTGTATCAACTTGTTATAACTTTTTTAGAGTACATACCTTTAGCATTTTCTTTCTGTTTGACTTCTTGTTAAGGCTTGAGATTAATATGAATGAAATTTCACTGCAAGTATAAAATATTAATGATGAGAGATTTGGTATATTATCTAGGATGTTTGTGTGCATAATGGTTGGCTTGTCCCTCTAATATCTAACTTTCTGTTGCCTCAAGGAGGGACTTATCTTGTGATGTCCATCTCAAATAACTTTCTAGTTTACTGTCTTTCCTTGTTTAAGTGTGGTCAAAATGGTTCACATAAAGAAGCGCACCAGATGGATATTCTCTGGAAGTGCCAAGTATAAAGTCTTATGTAGCGTGGTGCCTTGGGTATAATCTAATAAAGGCTCTTTTCAAGTGGTTTTGGAGATTTTCTGTGGAATCCAATACATAGCAGCCAGTGGCTTTTAATGTTAGTATGGCCTTGAGAGTGGGGATATCCAGATGGCAATTAGACTAACTTACAAGTGGTCTTGGATATTAACTTCCAGCTTACTCCATTTCCCTCCTAGGCCATAAAATATTGTGAATGTGTGAAGTTTCTCTCTATTTGTAAATAGGAATAGGGAGGATGTTTTTCTTTTAATAAAAAAATAATTTCCTCATGAAATACAGGCTATGCTGCAATTTTCACACTGCCTGCTATATGTTAGTTGGTGTTCTTTTGCATGCTTGGTGTTTCTTGCAACATGTGCCTCATATAGTGTAGGCTATTGTTCAATCAATGCGATTCCTTGAATTTTTCCCAGCTAATTAACTTTTCTTTTCAAAATTCTGAGGTATGATTCATGTGATTATCAGTGATAACAGGCAACAGTCCTCTCAGAAAAGCAGCATATTGTCTACACTATTTCGGCATATCCCTTTTGTTTTTGATCTTCTAAGGAGACACCATCCGCAGTTGAATGGCACTGAGGGAAACCATTTACATGAAAATGCATTTCTTTATGAAGAGATAGATTCAGGAGACTCTCATGACGGAGGAAATGGCACTGATGTAAACAATATAGCTGAGGATAATGATCAGCACCCTGAAGATTTCCAAACAGTGGGGAGCAGCAATGACAATGAGTTCTATGCTTCAAGGTTTGATTGATTTTCCCCCCTTTGCTTTGTTTCACTTCTGATATAAAGATCTAAACCCTTGGTCATTTTTTTTTTTTTTGCTCTTGCTTTTGTAGGAATTATGATAGTGAATCTGAAGAAAGTGAGGTTGGATTATCAGAAACCATTGCCAAGTCTTCCAGATTTTACAATGCCATTACTGAAGGTAGCACACCTTAGGTTGTTTATCATTTTTAGATGTGAATCACTGATTTACAGTTTGAAGGAGTTGTGCTTGCCTAGGTTTTTTTGGGGAAAAAAAAAAAACACCTGAATGGATAAGTCAAAAAATTCTTCTTCACTTTTTTTTTAGTAATCATTTTTAAATTGCATTGTCTAGGAACTCATGCTCTCGAAAGGGAGCCACTCATGAGTTGGAACTTGGGGCCTGCGTATGAGATTGCGAAGGAGTGGGCCAAAGAAAGAGCTGCTGACACTGGAACTACTCCATTGCTTGATAACCTCAGCATCCTCCGCCTTCCAGTCGGTGTACGACCTTCAGAGGAATTAAAAGACAATGCCAATATCTCACTTACGACACAAAACCTTGATCCAGAAACTGAGGGTGATGCAAAAGCAGAACCAGTTGTTAATTCAAGCATTTCTTCGTGGAGTGGATTGACTGATGCAGGCTTTGAAGCAGTGAAGGACTTTTGTAATAACACATTTACTTCATTTAAGGGAAAATATGTTGATATTACAAAGAAGCAAGGAGATCTCTCTGTTCGTGCAGCATCTATGTTGGTAATCTGCTGCTCATGAAAATTGTTCTACATGCTTTGTTCAAGTTGCAAGGCATACTGTTATTTTCTGGAAAGTTCTCTGTTCTATGCAGAGCATTGTGTTTTTTTGTTTTATTTCGGTTGAACCTCGGAATTGATCATCCTTCTAGATTAGTATTTGTTAATTACCAGTCCACGAAGTCAGATGATACATCTGAAAATAAAAATAATAGTTATAAACATTCAGAGTTCAAACCTAAAACACTAATGTAAAAATTAATAGAAAAAAGGGGAAAATAACTGTATGTTTGTACTTCAGAATTTAACTTTTTCTCAGAGAAGAAAATACTAAGAATATTGAAGCATGGGTAAAATCTTATTCACTATTTTTAAGTAATATACAGTTGCAGTTTAATTATGAATTGGGAATATGAATAATGTGGATTTGTGGAATAGTATTTAACAGAAGTTATGTTTCTCGTGTCCGCAAAGTGAAATGGTTCCATGGCTGTCTACCACTTCCAATAGTTTAATGGTATGCTGCATTATTTATTTTAGTTTGCTGCTGTGAATCCTCATATCCTTCTAATGCCAATGACTCCTGAAGAGGGAACTTTGGGACTTGTTCTTTATTGTAATCATGTGCTGTCCATGCTCTTTATGCAACATTAGAAAGAAAAACAGCAGGGTTGGTCTGGGGGTTGATGATTCACCTCTGGAACTGAAACCTTAGTCCCCCTTATATATAATCTGTATATTATGGTGACCGCATAAGAAGCTGAAAATTTCAATGATCTCTTGTCGTACTTTGTGGAAATGATAAATTTTTATTTCCCATATATCTTTTAAGGTGATTTAAGTGTAGCATGAGTCTATCCTTCAATCTTGAAGTTGACCTGTTCCTGTGCTCTCCAAAACAACATAATTATTTTTCAGTTCTGATTGTATGCATTTCATACAGGAAGCTGAAAGAGATTCACCGAAAAAGTGGAGTCCTATTGTAGAGATGCCATATAGAGGAGGGTTTTACAGGGGGCGATGTGAAGGAGGTCTTCCTGAAGGAAAGGTACTGTTAAACTCGATTTCTGGTTTATGTTTTTTGCATTGTACCAAGGGAATGGAATCTCAGTTTATGAGTGAAATTACACAGGGACGTCTGGTTCTTGGAGATGGAAGCATATATGATGGTATATGGCACTATGGTAAGAGATCAGGTCTAGGTACATTCTACTTCAGTAACGGGGATGTGTTCCAGGGCTCATGGAGGGAAGATGTTATGCACGGGAAGGTTTGTCTTTTTCTTTTCAAAATAAAGTTGATTTCGGTCTTGAGAGACCACCTTCTGGGCAATAGGATAAGTTCTACTTCACTGCTGCATATCATATTTCCATTAAATCAGTTTTTTTGGTCATATCTGGTTTCAGTTAGTGAATTCAGAAATGTAAATATTGGAAATGTTTTGGAATTTGATTGAAATGGCATGAAGTGTTGAAATGAATGCCTGGATCGTGAAAGAAGACCTATCTAAATGCAAAGGTGGGCCTAACAATTTATTTATTAATTATGTAGCAAGCATTTATTTCTGATCACATTGAAAGGCACGACTGTTACCATGAAACTATTCTAAGTAATGACTGATACTACTCTAGAACTGGAGACAAAGAATCTTTCTTATTGATAGTCAGTGCATGTTTGGCATAGCAATCAAACAGTATCTTGGAGATTGTAAGATAGATTGCTTGCTAACACCATAAATTCTAATTAGGTGGTTTTGATTACTTTTTGGACTAACATGATCTGGACATGTAGCTATGGATTTGAGTTCAAATATACAGCTCATTCTGTAAAGTTTAAGCATACTTAGAAGAACAAGAAGAATGGAATCACACTCTATAGGATTAAACCTACAACAATTAGTTTTGGAGACCCACACTCTACCAAACTAAACAAAGAGAGCTTCATAAATATTTTCTAACCCTAAGACAAACATGTCTCGGTTTCAAATCCTTTCATCCCTACCTATTACTCGTATGATCACTAATCAGAAATGAATTGAAATTGATTATGAGACATTGAAATGAAAAATTAATCATGGTGAGAATTGAGCAAGATTGGTTGACTCGAATTCATATATATGTAACATTCTTTTGAACTTGTCGAAGTGACCCTCACTGGAATAGAACTTTGACGTTTTCCTAAAACTGTTCTATCTCAGTTGCAAATACATGCTAAATGGAGCTGAAGCGCATAAATCATTTCAACTTAAAGAATACAAATTTATCTCAGTTGTCTTCCGGATGTCTGCCTTGGCTGCTTTCACCTCTGTTGCTTTGGTGTTAATTATGTTTGTCCATGAAAATTTTCTTTTATTCCTTTCAACATTCATGCCATGTTGACATGCATAACCAGCGTACATGTTCTATCCTTATTATACTTCTGTTTCCCAGAAGGATATATCTTTTGGTCACTTCATGAGGTCCACAAGCAATACATATTTCAAACCGGTGCAGTTTTTGCTTCTATAGTTAGTGGAAATAAACATCATGAACTATGCATCCTATTCATTGCTGGTGATGAAAAATAGAGTATTGTTTTCCTATCTTTACAAGAGGTCGCCAACATAAGTAGATTTTGTACCTTGAAGAATTCTTTATGGGTTATCCTACGAATGTAAATTTCTGCGCTTATGTAGGGTTGGTTTTATTTTCACACGGGGGATCGATGGTTTGCAAATTTTTGGAAGGGAAAGGCCAATGGTGAAGGCCGTTTCTATTCGAAGTCTGGTGATGTCTTTTTTGGCCATTTCCAAGATGGATGGAGACATGGCCAATTCCTTTGTATCGACATCAATGGGGCAAGGTCTGTGTTTGCAACAGCTTTCCTGCTAACTTTTTTTTTTTTTCCTTGTGTTGCTCTACAGACAATGAATTCCTGTTAAATGATCAATTGTCTATTCAATCTGCATATTTACAGGTCTCTTGAGATTTGGGATCTAGGTATTCTTGTAAGCTGTAAGCAATTCGACTCTGATACTGATGCCGGATAAGTACTGCGTACTCTTAATGTTATTGAATTACATCCATTTTTATATGTTGTATGTTATCTCTTTTGTTTCCATTATTTTGGGTCATAGGTTTTTTAGGTAAGAGAAAAGAAGTTTTGCTAGCAATATTCTCACACACTTGCGGACTTTGCCAATTTTGTTGTGTACCTCTTCTCCTAGCACTTACAAAGCATTTTCAAATGAATCTATAGTTCTTGAAGCAGATCTACATGATCCTTTTTTAATGTACATCTACACTGGGGAGAAATTTAGATGATCTTTTGTCGTGTTCTGCATGGATTTAGAAGCAGTGGTGGAGCCAAGAATTTATTTTTGGGGGAAGCTGAACTTAAAATGTAATTAAAAGATGAGTTTTTTTTTTTGTAATTTTATTTCTATCGAAGTACATAAATTTTTTGCTTATAAAAAGACGGTGCTTGTCTTCTCAAAAGTTTTATGATTTTTTCCTTTCTATTCTTTCAATCCTTGATTTGTTATGCTGAAAGCTTACGCAAACAGCAAATATTCAGTCGCAAGGGAATTGGGAACGAGGACTGTTGGTGCTGCCACTGTGTTCGTCCAAAACTCAAGAAGAAGATGAACTGAAGGGTAGGTTGTGCAGAAACGACCTTTAAAAATCGAAAAAAAAAAAAAAAGAAAAAAGAAAAAAAAAATCATAGGGAAAGAGACTGATAAAAAGAGCTCAAAGTTTTTAACTTTCGTAGGAAAAGATACTAATAAAGCTCAAAGCTCAAACCGTGCCTGTGCAAAAATGAGTCAAACGGTCCTTAGAAACAAATTTTGTAAAGAAAGACATGATAGAGAAAGCTAAAATTTTGAACCTTTAGGTGGAGACGAATTAGAGATGGAGTGGTCTAAAGTTTCAAATTTTTAATTTTGTAGTAGCACTGCTTTTAAAAAGATAATAATAGTAGTTTTGTTTGTATAGAGGAAAAAACCTGCCACGTACAATAAAAATTTGAAAGCAAGCCTGTAACTGCTGTTTTTTTCTATAATTATTATTCACTGCCACTTCACTTAGTAATACCCTTTGAATCTTATCGCTTACTGTGACTGAATATTGCAGTTTACAAGTCTAATTTCTGATAACTGGATTTTGACTGTTATACATAGGCGATTGCTTCCTTTCTTGGTGTCCAAAATTTTGTCAGTGATCATCCTTCAGTATAATCAGGAAAAATATGGTGAAAAGACATCTTTCTATATATATACATATATATATTGACTAAGCCTACAAATTACCTTAATTACTACATTGACACAATAACCCTAGTGCACAAAAAGATTTGAAAGAAATAATGATAAAGTTACAAATCATCTAATTGTAACACTCAAATTATTTTACTTTTAAAGCAACGTAGAGCGCTATTACCATGCCGTCCATTCTAGTAGCTGTGAACATTTAGCGGCAATATTATTATTATTATTATTATTATTATTTGATGGACTATAACCATCAACAACAGTCACCAGAGCTTCTAAGCATAACTACTATTACATCTCCCCATAACATATGCATAAAGGTACCAAGTTTAGTAATCTCAAATACACGACAATTCTAATTCATGATTAATACATGCGCACATCTTCAAGTACTTAAACATAGTTACCCGCAGCAAAAAAAAAAAAGAAAGTAAAACATAGTACATAACAAAAGGGCATCAAGTGCCATCTGATTGGATACGTTGTCGTATGAAGTACACCCGAGCTTGATCAAAAGAAAGTAATCATGGTGACTCAGGCAGTCGTGTCTGTCTCCGGTAACTCCCTTTTGTCCCCTAGACCTGCATTCTCTATAAAACGTTTTTTTTTTTTTTTCTCAAATGGAATGGTGAGTCTACGGCTCAGTAAGTAACATCATGTGAAGGCAATATATGAGCGAATAAAATGTTACTTGAAAGAATTCGTTAGAAAGGTGTCAAGTCGTAGGAAATGATCATCCTGAAATGGCATTTCTTTACGTGCAGAAATTCATAACTTTAATTCAAATCCTTTGTTAGTGTGAGGTTGTAAAAATCACAAGAGTGAGGGACATGAAATACAACATTTTCCATTTGCACGAAATTCATAACTTTATTATAACAAGCATATATACATATTATCATCATAACTTTTTTCACTTGGCAACCCAAATAATTAATAGAAAAGAAACTACACCAAGTTTTTAGCATCCAAAGTGAAGGTAAAGAATCTTCCTTCTTGGTTAAATATGTTTAGTGGTGAGTCCCACGGATTCTTAGTGTATGGATTCAAGGGCCATTAATCATGTCTGCAATACGTTGCAGGAGTTCAAGGTAACCAATGAATTAAGTAAAGAAGATATATACCTAATACTAGAAGATGTGACTAATGTTCTGGTCCACTCCGGGAGAATTATTGAATACTTAATTCAAGAGTTTTTTTATAGTTTCAGACTATCAGAGTATATACCCAATTATGCATATATTTATTTATTGTGACATTTATGGGTAAACTACAGTTATACCCTTAGTTTGAGGGATAACGGTGTTGGGAATATTACTATATGAAAACAATATAGCACAATAGAAAATAAAATACTCCCTAATCAATATCAAACTTTAAAAAGAACATATAAACAACACTACTATTTAAAATTAAACTAGCAAGAACTATATTACTTACTTGAAGATTAGGGTCAATACTTCTTGACTTATGAGCAACAAATAATGCTGCAACAAGAACACTTCTAAGAACAATGACTAGCAATAACCAAGAGTGTGACTTAACTTTACTCTTCAAAATCTAAACTTGTTATTCAAGTGTAAATTTACAAGAACTTCAATTCTTAGCCAAAACTAAAAGAATTGTGTTGGTGTGTTTTCCAAGAGCCACATGCGCCTATTTATATCCTTGAAAAACTAAGAGATGCTTTAAAACAAGCCATGGGGGACAAGCTGCTAGAGTGATAGGAGGCTAGGGTTGTAAAAAACCCTAGCTACATATGCACTAAAACACGCCCAAGTTCCCTAGCGCTGTACATCATTTAAGCTTGAAGTGGGCTTGGGTTTTATCCCAAGCCCAACTTTTCCACTTACCTCTCTAACAATTTCTACATAGTTTTTCCTTGGTCCATGTTTTAGTAAATTAAAATAACATACTCAATAAAGAAGCCAATGTTTTAATAAATTAAAATAACATGCCCAATAAATAATTAAAAGCCTGTCCATGGTTAATTTACAATAGCTTGGTGAGGGACCTGAAGAGAAAAATAAATCTGGCTCAAATAGTTACTGACAATCCCTGTCGCTATTTAATTACAATTGATTCCACTAAACAATTGTAACTGTACTTCATAATTTATTCTTGATTTAAAAATCAACACCGTTCCCTTTGACTTACTTATGGTTGAGTATGATTCCTCCATGAAATATTTCATACCAGAATTAGGACTATGATACTGTCACACTAAATTCTCTACCTCTTAATCCTTGAATCCTAAATTTACCCTTTATAATTCTTGTAACGCCTTGATTTTAGATCAATAAAACCATAAGCAGAAACCTTCGGTTTCCATATGACAGTACTACATTAGAGATCTAATCTCACAGCAAAATATTTTTTTTTCTTTTAAAAATACATAAGAATACCTCATATAACACAATAAAGCTGACTAAATTACCTCATTCCATAAAAGATCATAACATATGATAAATACATATGAATGCATGCTAGATATATTGAAATAAAAGAGTGCCACAGGCGGCGCTAAAGCTTACACAGTTAAATAATACAAAGCATAAGCTAACTTAATGTCATATTATGAATACAACGGAAATAAAGCATAGCCATATAGAACATAAATCAACTAAGCTAACTCCTCAGATACTAGCATCACAAACACAACAGATAGTCTATTAACATCAAAACTAGCAAAAGGTCTTTCGCCCTTAGCCTCAAGTCTTGCATCACACACTGTAAATATGCCATCATTATATTTACACAGACACAGACAAACAAGTGAGTGAATTGCTTTCATAATATAACAGACAACCAATTAATAAAACAACTAAGATGACAAAGATAATGAATGTATGAGTATGCAGCGTAATGACAGTTGAGTTTCAGTAGTTTAAACTAGAAGCTCTCGACTCCCTAACCACTAGTAGTATATAGCATATTATTATTGGCACTGGATGCATGTGGACTTCCAGCTCTATCATTAAATATATTTTTCATCACTGAGGTTTAATATGCAACATATCATATATAACATATCAAGGCAAGCAATGAATAAAACAATCATAGGAATGAAAAGACAGTATCATCCCCAGTAAGTACTTCCATACTTACCTAGCAAGCAATGAATAACACTCATAATAATCAAAAGACAGAATCATCCCCAATAAGTACTTTCATACTTAGAGTCCTTGTAGAATATAGATATAGACACGTCACTTGGTGATAAGTGCTAAATGTTACACATGCAAGCTCCTTAATTCACACATGTTAATCTCTTAGTTTTGTTATAATTTGACGTTTTGTGTTGTTTTTGTATTATTTAGTGTTTTGAGGTCCTATGGTGTAAATGCAAGCAATTCCATTAACTCGGGCTTAAAACACATTAACTGTTGCAAAGCTGCTGAACATTTGACCTATGTGCACTATTTTGGCCATAACTTTTAGCTCAAAACTCAGTTTAAGGCAAGGTTAAGTGCATTGGAAAGAGGACTCAGAGATAAACAAACCATTAAGCCAAAGCTGAAGCATATAAGGTGCGCGAACACCCAATTCAAGGGATTGAGCGCCCTCGAGCATTGTAGAATGTTGAAGTCGACATAACCCATTTTGGAAAGATCCCAATTCAACTCCAACTCGATTTTGGACTTGTAGGCTACACGAAATCATCTAGAGTTGTTCCTAAACTTTATAAATACTCCCCTAAGTCCTCTAAAACAAATACACAAATTTTGAGAGAGGAATCAGAGGCTAGATCAAGAACGGTTTTGGTTTTTCTTTTTTTCTTCCTTTATTTTTTTGTATGTATATAGTCTTAGTCCGAGATTAGTTGTAGTTAAGTACTCTTGTGGGGCTTGATTGAAACCCTAGTTATGCTTTTTTAAGGATTTCGATTTGCCTTGTTGCAATCTATATTTTGATGTTTAATTGATTATTTTCAGTTTTATTGAATTCCTCATATGTGTGTGTGTTTGGCCATTATATGCATGTGGTATGGATTTGTTAATAGAGTGACAAAAGAACAAATTGCGGGTTCTTGGAATGATCAACATGAAAGACCGGAATAGATACCATGTTCTAGGTTTTAGTGTGTTTGTCGATTTCCATAAATTTATGCTTTTTTAGAGGGAAACTTATATAGGCCAGTGACATCTATGTTTCCTTTTGAGAAAGAAAATAGTCGGAGTAGATACCATGCTCGATTCGTTGCTTACGGAGATCAATAGCTCTTGTAGGAGATACCATGCCCTTGTGGCTGACAAACAGTGAATATCTCAATATGGTTGTAGCGTTGTGCATATTTTATCTTGACAAGAGTATGATTAGAGGTGGATATCGAAGCCCCCATTTATATTTTCGTTGTTTAAACTCTTTTACTTATTATCATTTATAAGCTTTATTTTACTTTCTTGCTGTTTCAATTCTGTTATGTATTTTAATTTCGTGACAACTCTATTTTAGGAAATTCTCTTTAAACACAATTTACCAATCCTTGTGGGAATGATCTCGTACTTGCTCTTTATACTATTGTTTTGATCCTGTGCACTTGCGAGTAAAACGTGTATTTATTTGCCTATTTATTTAGGTGGATATTTACATAACAAGTTTTTGGCGCTATTGCCGAGGATTGTGTTAAATTGTGTTTTAAATTTTTTTTCTTTAGTTTAGTTGCTTTTCGTTTAATTTTCTAATCTTTTAGTTCTGTTTGTGTAGAAAGTATTTTGTTTGTGTTTCTGCAGTAGGCGCTCGAGCATCAATCTCTAGTGCTCGAGCGCATATGTTCGCTTGAGCGTCAATCTCTAGTGTTCGAGTGCCATTCCCTTGACAGCAGTTCAGCTACTGCATAAAAGGCTCTCAAGCCATGCCAGCTGTGCTCGAGCGCAATCTTCCTGCACAAAAGGCACTTTGTGGCTGTAACATGGGATTTTATTTTTTATTTTTTTTCATTTTTTCAGTTTTTTGTATATTAATTTTATAATTTATTAAAAAAAAAAATTATTCTCATATGTTTTTTGAGTTTTTTCTGTAGAATTTTGTTTCTATTCTGTAGCAAGGGGATTGAGCGCCACAGAAGGGGGATCGATCCACATTCCAAGGGGATCGATTGCACCTTTTCCAGACAGCTGGCGATCAAGCGCCATACCAGACAGCAGCACTGAAGCTGCTATCAACTGTAGAATTTGATTTTTCTTCATTGTTTATGCAGGGCCATCAATCACAGAACTTAACCATCATACGATCCAGAGATTGAATGGACCCTTAGACAACGTCGAGGGCAAAATGGAAAATTAGACATTCAAGGTCAATGGACACAAATTGAAGCCTTACATTGACATACTGATACGTGCGAGCGCACGACTTTAAAATTTATATAACTACTCGCTATAGATCACACCTTTGCAGGATAGTTCTAAAAGGAGAGTATCGATCCGCAGGGATTGTGAGGGTTGCGTAGCAACGAAATTCCTAAAATTGCATCTATTTCAACTCATAAAAAATGAATGTTTTTAGGTTTTTCTAAACTAAAAACTAAGCTAAAAAGACTTGAATTTAAAGCAAGTAAATTGAGATATTGGTAGTGGGAATAGGGAATTGAATTCACTCAATCCAAATACTACAAGCAAACTGTATCTAACATAGATCTTTAGCAAAAGTATAATACGAGTGTGTAAAGGTTGTCAATCCTTACAACAAACTCAACATGAAAATACTACTAAGAGAAAATAATAGAACATCATAGCTTTGGACTAATCACTTACCTAACATCCTACATGTGATATAACTCGTGTTCACTAGCATGCAATATAAACTCTCCTAATAGCCTACACAACTCAATGAAGAAAGTATAAAATATCATAGGTTTCCACTACACTTTCCACCTATTCTAAGTTAATCTAAGTGTGGATTGCATTGTGGTCCCTAGCATATCCTATCAAACTCACATAAAATCATGTTAAAAACACCATTGCAAAGCCTATGCTTCCTTAATCAAAGACAATGAAAACATAGACATCATTCAAGACTACAAATAATCTCTCATAGACAAGAAGAAGATTTTCATCTCAAATGGTATATCATGAAGAACAATCCTTAGGCTTTACAATCATTATACCAAATGCATAAAATCCTAGCTAAATACAATCAACCCATAGCACTTTGGATTAAGCTACATCAAACCCTAAAAAGAGTTAGTTCCTCATAAAGGATTTGGGAATCTCCATGGGACTAGAGAAAACCATTTCCAAAGGAAGTAAAGTGCTTTGGGTCGAGTTCTACCCACAGTCCAGAGAGCAAAATAAATGAAAACTAAGCTAAACAATAAGAAAACTAAGAAAAATCGAACTCCCTGCCTCTCCCGTCAGTTTTTCATATATAGAGAGGGAGAGACTTTAGATATTTTACAAGATAAGTCAAAGCATAAAAATCTTGATGCCAAGTGGTGTAGAACAGCTCTGATGATAGATTTCGGTGCCCACAACAGTCTGGCAAGCCGCAATATTGGACAAAAAATATCATCAAGCCGTCATTTGTTGTCAAAAGATCTTTTAGGTCTGGAAGATTCAACGGCGCTCGATCCCTAGTATTGGGTGCTCGATCGCCAGGCTGCTGATGGTGCTCGATCTCTGGAGTTGGGCGCTTGATCGCTGGAAGGCGCTTGATCCCCAAAATGTGGCGCTCGATCCCTCACCACTTCTTCAGCACTTCAACTTCTCTTGATATATCTTTAAGCCTAATGTCAATAATTTGCTTATGCTTTTCATTAGAACCTAAAAATAAGACAAAACACTAAAACACAATAAAATATTAGATAACAATACAAACTAAGGTTTAACATATGCTAGTTAGGGATCTTGAATGTGTAACATTCAACGCTTATCACATACCCAGCACATGGCATGAGTGTCTTACAAGTCTGGCCGAAGACTATAAACTTAGCATTACTTAGGAGGTAACCCAAAAGGGGAATAGAGCTCAAGCACCAAATCCTAGAACGTAGTGCTGATGTTGCTGAATGCAATGCCCTCTTTTTTTCTTTTTACTTTATTTTGGTTTTTATTTTGCTCTTTACTTTATTTTGCTATCTTTTTATTTTTGTGCATATAGTGGTACTGATGCTACTGCATGCATATTTCAATTTTATTTTGTGTGTTTTCTTCTTTGTTTTCATTTCAGGTTCGGCTAGTGCACAAAACTGGCACTCAAGCCACGGAACACTGTGCTCGAGCGACATCTTCCAAGACAGTTGTACTGAGGCCACTTTATGTCCTGCGCAACTGTAACTTTGGAACCTTTTATTTTTCTGTTTTTGTTTCACTTTCTATTGGTTGTTTTTAGTTTTTTTTTTTTTTTTTTTTTTTTCATATTTTTAGTTTTTCATTTGTTTTGTTTAGTATTTGGTTTTTCAAGGAAAAGTGTGCTCAAATTCAAGTTTGAGGGTATGCTATGAGCCATGCTTCTCCATTCAGGTTTTCTATCTCTTTGGTATGATCTTCCAATTTTATCTACACATTGAGGACAATGTGTAATTCAAGTTTGGGGGTATGGAAAAGACACATATACACTTTGTCCAAAATTTTTTAAATTACATATTCATGTTATTCCTAAGAATTTGGTTAATCTGAAACTGTGATTTGAATTTCATTGGCGAGCTTAGAATGTTGAACACATGATCATATGACTAGGATTCTAGGTCTTGTTACTTTTGGCATTGGAGAATCACTTCTTTCAATTTGTAATACCACGAGCGCATTAGCACATGATTTGTAAGGTATGACATGTGAAACTGATTGTGTATGTTTTCAATGTCTTGAGTAAAGTTGGGTGACCTATTGGATGGATACCTTGGCATATGTAAAAAAAAAAGAAAAAAAGAAAAGAAATCCAGATTGGTTGTAGTCATGGCTAAGTCTAATTCAGTAACCTTTTTTACTCGAGTTAGTAAGCCATTAGGGTGTTTTTACACTTAGTGCCCTAAAGCCATTTGGTTTGGAAGGTGCTGGCCTAACACTCATTACATGGGTCAATTACAAAGGTTAAGAGAACTAAGCATTGCACAACATGACCCCCCCCCCCCCCCCAAAAAAAAAGAAAAAGAAAAAGAAAAAAGAAAAGAAAGAATGCTCTTATTGTTATGCCATGTTTACTCAATCCGATGAAGATCCAATGAACTTTGAAATATTGAATCAATGCACATTGGAATTAATTTGAAGCCTCATGATTATGTGTTGGTTCACTTTACACTAAATTGAACTTGTGATATCTCAGCCTGTCATTTGTAAGTGGTTAGACTTTGAAATTCCAATTCATTTTGAAGATGGAGTTTATCCTCTTAAGCTTGTTTATGAATGAGAATCATTGTTTTTGTGACACTTTAATCTTTTGATAACATGATTTACATAATGTTTGTGGGTATTATTGTTGTTAAATTCTCACGAGACTTCACTCGTCCTACTAGGGATGCCTAGGGGTTTAAAAGGCTTGTTGCATACGCTAAAAATGCAATCGTGTTTCCCACGAAAGAGGAGGTAGAGTAGTTGTTATATTTCATTTCATTTTATTTTTAGTTTTGTATTGCTAAGGGACTAGCAATATGTAAGTTTGGAGGTGTATGATAAGTGTTGAATGTTACACATTTAAGCCCTTTAATTTACATATGTTAATCTCTTAGTTTTGTTATAATTTGACATTTTGTACTGTTTTTTGTATTATTTAGTGTTTTGAGGTCCTATGGTGTAAATGCAAGCAATTCCATCAACTTAGGCTTAAAACACATTAACTGTTGCAAAGTTGCTGAGCATTTGACCTTTGTACACTATTTTGACCATAACTTTTAGCTCAAAACTCAGATTAAGGCAAGGTCAACTGTGTTGGAAAGAGGACTTAGAGAGGAACAAATCATTAAGCTAAAGTTGAAACATATAAGGTGCACTCGTGGGCCCTCGCACGCTGTAGAATGCTAAAGTCGGCAGAACCCGTTTTGGAAAGATCCCAATCCAACTCCAACTCGATTTTGGACTTGTAGGTTGCATGAAATTGTCTAGGGTTGTTCCTAAACTCTGTAAATACTCCCCTAAGTCCTCCAAAACAGATACACAAGCTTTGAGAGAGAAATCAGAGGCTAGATAAAGAATAGTTTTGGTTTTTCTTTCTTTTTTCCTTTATTTTTTTGTATGTATATAGTCTTAGTTCGAAATTAGTTGTAGTTAATTACTCTTGTTGGGGCTCGATTGAAACCCTAGTTATTTTTTTTAAGGATTTCGATTTGCTTTGTTGCAAACTATATTTTGATGTTTAATTGATTATTTTCAGTTGTATTGAATTCCTCATATGTGTGTGTTTGGTCATCATATGCATGTGGTATGGATTGTTAATAGAGTGACAAAAGAACGAATTGCAGGTTTTTGGAATGATCAACATGAAAGATCGGAATAGATACCTTGTTTTAGGTTTTATTAGTGTATTTGTCGATTTTCATAGATTTATGCTTTCTTGGAGGGGAACTTATAGAGGCCAGTGACATCTATGTTTCCTTTTGAGAAAGAAAAGAGTCGGAGTATATACCATGCATGATTCGTTGCTTAGGGAGATCAATAGCTCTTGGAGTAAATACCATGACCTTGTGGCTAACAAACAGTGAATATCTCAATATGGTTGTAGCGTTGTGCATATCTTATCTTGATAAGAGTATGATTAGCAGTGGATATCAGAGCCTTCATTTATATTTTCGTTGTTTAAACTCTTTTACTTATTTTCATTTATAAGCTTTATTTTACTTTCTTGTTATTTCAATTTTGTTATGTATTTTAATTTCGTGACAACTCTATTTTAGGAAATTCTTTTTAAACACAATTTATCAATCCTTGTAGGAATGATCTCGTACTTGCTCTCTATATTATCGTTTTGATCTTATGCACTTGCGAGAGTAAAATGTGCATTTATTCACCTATTTATTTCAGTAGATATTTGCGTAACACTTGGTAAACACTGCAATTTAATTCAAGCTTTACATTAGCCTAAGGTTACCTTTTGAACCTTATAATATCCATTTTACTTATTCTTATCACCCACTACCATGTTATTTCATACCCTTTAAACCATGGGTTAAGAAACTCACTTAGAACTCAGCCGTACTCCTCAAGCCACAAGAACACACACTCATCTCACCTACTCAGCTAACACACCCAAAAATCAGCACACAATACTTCCAACAAAACAATCCAAATTCTTCAAGTCATCAACACAAACTAAACACTAATCACTACTCAAAACCACACCAAATTCAGCATACCAACCGGCCATCAAAACAGCCAAACCAAACACAAATCAAACCCCAAAATAAGTATATCATACAACCATCAAACACATCCCATGATTAGCCATTCAACACATCAAAAATAGAATACCATTTGGCCATCAAAACAGCCAGCAAAACAGCAACAACAACACTCAAGCAGAACATCAATTGGCCATCAAAACAACCAGCATAACAAGAGATTCAGTCCAAAGAAACCTATGAACAATCACCATAACTTAATCCGCAACAATCAAACATCATTCGGTTAGAAAACTAAGAAATGAAGCAAGAACAAACCCTTCATCAAACCATTCGGCCAGCCCCAAAACAGAGCAACTGAACATCACAAAAACACCATATGAAATTAGGAGAAACAACACCATGATCACGCAAACCATTCGAGTAGATTTGAGAACCAAAACACACACACACACACACACACATCAAACCATTTGGTCAAGAACTGAAACAGCTCAATACAAACCCAATCGGTTAGAACCAAAATAGAGTACACACAAACCATACAAAAACACCCCATACAACTGAGAATTAACATCCAATCAAAACCAATACCCAATCAGTTAAAACACCCAAATATATGTTGGGAATAAACATGCAAATGAAAGATATTGTGTAGTGAAAAATAATCTATTCCCTAACCAAGATCAACTCTAAGAAGAACATGTGAAGAACAATGTTATTTAAAAATAAACTAGCAAGAACATGAAATTACTTACTTGCAAACTAGGGCCACACCTTGGCTTTTGAGCAACGAATCCATGCTGCTTCAAGAATATCAAGAACACCAAGAACATCTCCAAGAACACCAACAGATCTTCTCACCAATGACTAGTAATAACTAAGAGTGTGGGTTTTTTCTAGCTCTTCAAATCTTTAACTTAGTTCCTTTGAGAGTTAACTCAACAGAACTTTTAATTCTTAGCAAAAGCTAAAAGAATTATTTTGGAGTGATTTGCTAGAACTACATGCACCTCTATTTATATTGAAACTACAGAGAATAGAGACTGTAAAATAGCAAAGTGGGACTGCATCCCACTACATGTAGCAGACGACTAGGGTTACAGAAAACCCTAGCCTCTACTTAATGATATACACGGCCATGGGTAGGGTTTAATAACCGTAGCCCATGGACCTATTTGCTTTCCCTTGGGCTTGGGTTAAAACCCAAGCCTAATCTTCTATGCATCTCTGTACAGTTTTTGTGACACCCGAGGAATTCTAATCTCTTAAACATATTATTAAACTAAATAATATATGTTGTAGAAACATTATTATTTAGCTATAGTAATGGTTTTAGAGGCGCTCATGAAGTTTAAGAGATTTTTTGTTAAAACCCTTACAACTCTCTTTAGAAAATGATCATTTTCTAACGACCATTGTTGTAAGTATCAAAACCTGGGTCAAACAAACTCAGTTTTACTCAAACTGCTGCCCGTTATGCTTGTATCGAAACCCTCTACGACATAGTAGATTTTTGAAAAAAGTTAATCCGTTGACCTTTTTAGGCATAAAGATGACAATTCATCACCTACATGGCACTTTTGACTCGGACCTTATTTCTAAAAAGGAGCCTCACCAATATGATTTTATAGCATAATTGGACTCTCTTTAGTATATATATGGTTTTTACTTTGATTTGGTGAAATCAGAATTCAATTCCGAGGCAGTTGACTTTATCGCCTAAAACCGAGCCTTAAAACCTCCAACTGTCGAATTTAGCTTAAAATTGCTAAATTCACTAGGTAGGGCCAGCTCTTCACTGATTTGTGAGCTTAGGGTGATGACACATGGCAGTAAGAGAAGCTGCTAGAAAGCAAGCACAAAAAGCCAAAAAGTCTAAAAGTAAGCTTGACTTGGTGAAGACTTTGGATGGCTTGTATGGAAAGTTTGCTTTCCATGCAAGACTACGCTGCTTGTGCGTGAGGAGCAGGTCACTTGAAGCCTTGGCTTCACCTATAAATAGGAAAAGAGATGCCAGCACCGAAATCACTCAGCCCTTGCACCCCAAAACAGAAAAATCTCTCCTTCCTCTCACTCACATACTCTCATGGAACCTAGGGGGTTTTTGAGGAGTTCTTCTCCAAACTGTCCAGAACTTATACCCAACCTTGCTTGAGGTTTCCAGCAGCTAACCCAACCTTTAGAAGCAGTTTTGGACTCCATTTGAGGTATGAAAGCTTCATCCTTCTCAACTAGCTTCAAAACCGGCTCAATAGAGGGGTGTTGGGGAATTTTTGTGGTTTTTCACAATTTGCTTGCACGTGTTGTGTATGATCACTTAGGAGGGTTCTAAAACTATTTTGTATCATGTTTCCATCGATCGTTGAGCTTTGAAATCATGAGAAAACACCATGAACTCATCCTACACCCATTCTGTAACGCCCCGGTTTCTATGCAATAGAACCGTAAGCAGAAACCTTCGGTTTCCACGTGACATTACTACCTCAGAGATCAGTATCGCAGCGGAATATTTTTTTTCTTTTAAAAACACTAGGGAACAACTAAATTACACAATAGAGCTGACTGAAATACCTCGTGAAATACGTTAGATGTTTTAATATTACAAACATGTGCATACCAGATGCACCAAATAAAAGATAGTTGCAACATATGCCACAAACGGCATACAATTGCAACATCACACTGTTTAGATATATTAGAAACCATAATTAATAAAAACCAAAACATACAAAATATGAAGAGACATATTCACAGCAAAACTGACGAAGGGGTCTCCGCCTTCGTTACCTGCATCACAGTCTATGTAAACATGACATCATCACATTTACATAGGCAAACAAGTGAGTTCCAGTATTTCAATAAGTATAAAAGTTACTGGTTTATTGTTGTATTATTAATGACAATCATGCAATTTTTCGTGTTATTATACAATGCATCACTCTAGAGGACTCCAACCTCTCGGCTAATAGGGGACTCCAACCCCACGCTTACGAGTTATAGGGACTCCAACCCCACGTTCTCACTTTACTAGCAGTACTGAGGACTTCAACCACCAGTCTGAGGATTTCACCCACCTATTATAATCTTTCAGCACTGGGGACTCCAACCGCCAATCTGGGGACTGGAACCCACTTTATTATCATCTTTCAGCACTGGGGACTCCAACCGCCAGTCTGGGGATCAGCACTGGGGACTCCAACCACCAGTCTGGGGACTTGAACCCAAAATGTATTAATGTCTTTTATGATCTGTTTTGGAACAACAATAAAAATAAGACAATATGCAATATCATATTCATGCACATATAATCAAACAGTTGATAAATAAATCAGCAAGTATTATCTTATTAGAACCAGTATCATTTCTCAGTAAGTACTTCCATACTTACTCTTCTCCCCGTAGAATAATAGTAATCCACCACTGCCTAGCAATATGGATACATAAATAACATATATCAGTGTACTAATCAATAACAATTGGTTAGTTTTCAGGATCCTTGCTCTTAGCTTTTATTATTATTATTATCCATCACTTCATTTTTATTACTCGATTTTATCCATACGTATACTCATATATATATACAAGTCATATTTGTGAGTATTCTCACATATTGTCCATAAATTTAATCAAAGTATTTAACTTATGAAGTCCCACATAAGTGAGGACATGTTATAAGGATCCCGTTGACAATAATGTAAATCATCCAATATTGCACTCGAATACCCCACCGAAGTAAGAGCATAATTCGAGATAAGTATTTAAACAAACAAGAGTTAATACTACATAAATATCCCCACTATAAGTAAGGGCTTATTATGAGTTATATGTACAGTATTGAAAGAATCTCTTATAGCCAATTTTCACTCAACTTCATGTTTACACCGCCGAAGGGCAGGGCCACCATGACTTCAAACACATATTAGATACATCAAATATATGTTAGATAAATCAAATAACAGCAAAGAACACAAGCAAAACAGATTAGCATAAAAAAAATCCACAAAAATACTCAATAGAGGCCGAATGGGTGTAGGATGAGTTCTTGGTGTTTTCTCATGATTCCAAAGCCCAAAGATCAATGGAAACATGATAAAAAATGATTTTAGAACCCTCCTAAGTGATCACACACAGCCCATGCAAACAGGTTGTGAAAAACCACAAAAATTCCCCAACACCCCTCTATTGAGCCGGTTTTGAAGCTATTTGAGGAGGATGAAGCTTTCATACCTCAAATGGACTCCAAAATGACTTCTAAAGGTTGGGTTAGCTTTTGGACACCTCAGGCAAGGTTTTGTATAAGTTCTGGACAGTTTGGAGAAGAATTGCTCAAAAATCCCGTAGGTGCCATGAGAGGGTGTGAGTGAGATGAATGAAGAGATTTTTCTGTTTTGGGTGCAAGGATGAGTGATTTCGGTGCTGGGGGCTTATCACACATTTATAGGAGAAGCCAAGGCTTCTAGATGGCCAGCACACATGTCCAAACAAGCCTAGGTTCAATGGAAACTTATCCTTTCATGCAAGTCACCAAAAATCTTCCAAAAGTCAAGATAACCTTATGACTTTTTTGGCTTCTTGTGCTTTCTTTCCAGCAAACTCTCCCATTGCCAAGTGTCAACACCCTAGGCTTCCAAATCAGCCAAGAGCCGGCCCTACTCAGTGAATTTAACAGTTTTAAGCTAAATTCGACAGTTGAAGGTTTTAAGCCTCGGGTTTTAGGCCAAAAGTTAACTGCCTCGGAATTGAATTCCGATTTCACCAAACCTAAGTAAAAACCATTTATATACTAAATAGAGTCAATTTATGATATAAAATCAAAATGGTGAAACTCCATTTTAGAAATAAGGCTCGGGTCAAAAGTGCCACGTAAGCGATGAATAGTCATCTTTATGCTTTAAAAAGGTCAACAGATTGACTTTTATTGAAAATCTACTATGTTGTAGAGGGTTTCGATACAAGCATAACGAGCTTCAGTTTGAGTAAAACTGAGTTCGTTTGACCCAGTTTTTGATACTTATAAGATTGGTCGTAAGAAAACGATCCTTTTCTAAAGAGATTCTAAAGGGTTTTGACTAGAAATCTCTTAAACTTCATGAACGTCTCTAAAACCATTATCATAGCTAAATGATAATGTCGCCTCAACATATATCATTTAGTTTAATAATATGTTTAAGAGATTAGAATTCCTCGGGCGTTACACATTCGGCCTCTATAGGGTATTTTGTGGGTTTTTGATGCGAATCTGTTTTACTAGTGTTCCTTGCTGTTATTTGATTTATCAAACATATATTTGATGCATCTAATGTATGTTTGAAGTGTGTTTGTTATTGGTTTAGTTCAAGGATCCTAAAGTGCTCAAAAGAATTAAAAATGGGAGCAAGCAAAGCTTGTTTTCAAAGGAAAATGGAAAAGGTTTGAAGGACTTGTAAAATCAACCTATATATTTTTTGTTGATTGTTATTTTTAATGTTATAGTAGATAACACTCAAACTCATGTGTAAACGTTATGGTGGCCCTGCCCTTCTACGGTATAAGCATGAAGTTGAGTGAAAATTGGCTATAAGAGATTCTTACAATACTATACATATAACTCATAATAAGCCCTTACTAATAGTGGGGACGTTTATGCAGTATTACCTCTTGTTTGTTTAAATACTCATATCGAATTATGCTATTACTTTGGTGGGGTATTCGAGTGTAATATTGGATGATTTACATTATTGTCAACGGGATCCTT
Source organism: Betula pendula (assembly GCA_900184695.1). Classification (NCBI taxonomy): domain Eukaryota; kingdom Viridiplantae; phylum Streptophyta; class Magnoliopsida; order Fagales; family Betulaceae; genus Betula; species Betula pendula. Next base: position 29,101 of record FXXK01001610.1, on the reverse strand, counting down.
ATGGCATGTCCTCACAAATATGACTTGTATATATATATATGAGTATACGTATGGATAAAATCAAGTAGTGAAAATGAAGTGATGGATAATAATAAAGGCTAAGAGCAAGGATCCTGAAGACTAACTAATTATTATTGATTGGTCACTGATGTATGTTATTTTTGTATCCATATTGCTTGGCAGTGGTGGATTACTATTATTCTACGGAAGTAGGGTAAGTATGGATGTACTTACTAGGGCTGACGCTGTCTTCTTTTATATTCAGTTATTGTTATTCATTTGCATGTGTTATAAACTGCTCATACAATACATATGCATACTCTGTGAAATGGTAATGATGTGACACTAAGCTGGTGATGTGGCGGGGGAGATGGTTGATCCAGTGGACAAAAAAGGTCTTGCCCTAGCTGGTGATGTGGCGAGGGAGATGGCTGATCCAGTGGGCAAGAGCCTTGTCCCTAAACCAGGTCATAAGAATATAGACTAGAATGTCGATTCTAGTGCAAACCAATAATCTGCTAAGTGGGGGAGGTTTAACTGTCGATAATCCGGGGTTGGCCTATTATGAGCAGAGTGTAATTTCATGCTGCATTAAGACTGAACAAAGCCTTCACAACAATGCATGAAAACCCACATTCAGTTCATTCATTATATCTGTCATATGCTTGTTCAATAATTCAATTACCTGTTTATATTGTGATGCAGTAGACTCACTTGTTTGCCTATGTAAATATGATGATATCATGTTTACAAAGACTGTGATGCAGGAAACGAAGGTGAAGACCCCTTTGTCAGTTTTGATGATTATTCGACACTTCTATATATGGATGTACTATATCCCGGAGGAGACGTTATTTTGCTGTGAATATGTCTCTTCGTATTTTGTATGTTTTGGTTTTTATTAATTATGGTTTGTAATATATCTAAACAGCTTGATGTTGCAATTGTATGCCGTCTGTGGTATATGCTGCAACTTTTATTTGGTGCATCTGGTATGCACATGTTTGTAATATTAAAACATCTAACGTATTTTAATTCATGAGGTATTTCAGTCAGCTCTATTGTGTAATTTTGTTGTTCCCCAAAGTTCTTGAAAAAAAAAATATATCCGCTGCGAGACTGATCTCTGAGGTAGTAATGTCACGTGGAAACCGGAGGGTTTTTGCTTACAGTTCTATTGCATAGAAACCGGGACGTTACAGTTTGGTATCAGAGCGGTCTGCTTTGGGCACCAGTCAGATTTTAGTGTCAAACTATAACTTAAGTAAGTTACAGTTTGGTATCAGAGCAATTTTGCTCTTTGGTATCATACTTAGGGAACCATCTTGGAATTGGGATACAACTTAATATTAAATTGCGACTTGGATGAGTTGCAGTTTGATTAAGACCATACCTATGTTAGGACCTTACACAAAGAGCTACTAGAGGTTAAAATCCATGTATATTTTAAGGAAAACTTTGTTTGCAATATAATAAATGCTAGACGATGACTAACTTATATTTGTGGTAGAATGTCGGAAAGCAGCGATAGTCACTCGGTGAGTGCTGCGTCTGGGAACCAAAAAGGGGTTGAAACGGGAGCTAAAAATAAGTCTAAGCTACCAAAACAAAGGGGAGGACCTTTCGGGAAGCTGCTTCTGTTAAGGAAACAGAGGGATGAACTCACTAAAGCAATAGATCAGATACAAGGACTTTCAAGACCAGTTCTAACTAAAGCGATATCTCATGAGACGTCTGCAAAATGGGCTTTCTGGAACAATGATATCGAATATGAGGTAGAGTCCAATTCGGTTGAGGTTCAGTATGATCCACAACGGAATTTGGATGCTAGAACTCCAGATCCGAATCTGATCTTCATCTCTTTGGGCACCGATAGTGAATATTCAGTTCCTAAAAATTCATATTTAGTTTTTAAACATTCATATTCAGTTCCTGAAAATTCAATTAGCGATGACTCAACTAGTTTAGCACCGCATAAAGGGAAAGGGTCCAACTAGATGAGATTATAACATGCTGTTGTGTTAGAAAAAAGGGTGACTTCATAGGAGGAGTCTGCTGGGGCCCTTATTTAAATGTCTGTATATTCGTATGATGTGTAATTATCTAAGGCTTGTCAGAACAACTCTATGATATTTCTATGCGAGAATATGTATTAATCCTTGTTTGATGATATACCATTAAGTCCCGCATAGTTCACTTTTTGCTCATCTGTGCACTTGAGAGCTACCATAAGTTGTTGAATACCATTAAGCCAATGGTCAGCAGCAATAGGCCCAGCAATACCGTCGAAAGTAGGGGAGTTGTGGCGGAAGAAGTTGGCTGAAGTGCAGCCGATAGTTTCCCTATGTTCCCGAGGTTCCCCATGCTCATTTTGCGGTGGAAAACGAGCTAAAACCGTGGCAATAAGTTGATTAATTTGTGCCACGAGTTCAGCCACACCCGGCATTTTCACCCCTAGCCTCGCGGTTCACCGACTCTTCTCTGTGATTGCGTTGTGTTCGTCGTTTGGGTGGCATAATTCTGCACCAGCACATTGTAACTAGTTAAACAATGTGAATGCATATATATAGGTAACACATAAACAGACGTCAACAACTATAGGCATTTATTAAACTTGCCCATGCACGATCCAACTTAAACTTAACGATTTATTTTTCTTTAGGCTTTTAAGTTCCTATAGCTCCGACACTATACCCTACACTTAGACGATCTAGACAACCTATCTCTCACAATAGCCCTAAGAGCAAACCGCTCTGATACCATAACCTGTGGCGACCCGATTTCATAACGCATATATATATATATATTTTTTTTTGAAATGAAACCGCATCATCACAGTGGTGTACATGCATACAAGCCATTATTATCTCATAATATGAGCATATCACTTCAGAGTAATCATAACATCGCAGCGGAAACTAAATAAATAACACTGTGAGAGTAATATAACATAAGGAGCTGACACAAAACTATATATAACAGCTTTACATTCTAAGTACATTAACAAAAGGGCTATCAAAAATGCCACATACGGCATAGCCAAAATACATCGATCAGTTTTACACATATAACATCATGATGTAAAACAAAAGCCAGACTACCATAGTCTATACAAAATGCATCCGGCGTACATCGCCATCAATCATAACCTAAATACGCAGCCACTGGATCTTCATCAAGATCTTCAGTACCTATATCAACAACATCATCTGAGGCGATCATGGAGTTAACCACATTCGCCCAGGCGGATATATGAGTCCACGGTCTCAGTGGTATAAGAAATCACTAAGTTTTCACAATGAGCCAATCTTTTTCTTTCTACATAGTTTACAATAACAGCTACATTTGGTTTATAAAATTTTTATCATAAAATCATGGCGTAGCTGATGAAGTAAACACCGTAGTCATGAAATTTGTTTGGAACATACTACATATACAATCTCAAATCATAAAAAGTGGCATAAAATTCCATAAATCATAATACATATACATTTCATCAAAACATAAACCTGTCATGCATGCTTTCATACTCATACTTTTCATATCATATCATTTTACTATCATCAGGATATTACACCCCTTCGAAAACATAACATTTTACTTTCATCAGGACATTACATCCCTTCACTTTCATCAGGACATTATATCCCTTCACTTTCATCAGGGTAGCTAACCCCTTCGCTTTCATTAGGGCTAATCACCCCTTCACTTTCATCAGGGCTATTCGCCCCTTCACTTTCATCAGGGCTAATCACCCCTTCGAAAACATTTCACTTTTCTATCATCGGAGCATTACACTCCTTCGAATAACATATCACTTTTTCTATCATCAGGGCTAATCACCCCTTCGAAAACATTTCACTTTCTATCATCGGAGCATTACACTCCTTCGAAAACATATCACTTTTCTATCATCAGGGCTAATCACCCCTTCGAAAACATTTTACTTTACTATCATCGGAGCATTACACTCCTTCGAAAACATATCACTTTTCTATCATCAGGGCTAATCACCCCTTCGAAAACATTTTACTTTACTATCATCGGAGCATTACACTCCTTCGAAAACATATCACTTTTCTATCATCAGGGCTAATCACCCCTTCGAAAACATTATCATTCTCATGCAATAAACATCTCTTTTTCTTTCTTTTACAATTATGTAATCTTTAACATCATTTCATAAACAGATTCCATCAAACATTTCTAAACATATTCAAAGTATCAAAATATCATCATAATAAAACACTAACATAACATACGATTGGCTCGAATATAATAAAATCTTGAAAGCATAAAAATAGTATCTTTTCTCAGTGAGTAATTATACTCACTTGCTCCGCTCGATGCTTAACAATTGACACCAATGACACGTCTTAATCACACAAATCTGCAATACATCATTGCATGTGATCATTAGGCATAACTCATAACTCAAAACATACTTCTATACACCAATGAGTGCTTGCAACCTCATAAGTACATAGCCCAATTGAGACCCATATCATACATGGGGCTCAAAACACAATTTAAATGCTAACAAAGTTAACCCATAGAGAATCTCTAAGATTAACTTATAAAACTCTAACCAAAACCCAATTAACTTAGCTAACTTGAACACTTACCTTGAAGGTATGAAGCCCGGTCTTTGGAACTTCGATCCAATGCTCAAACTCCACAAATATAACAAATTCCTAGACAAATAATCAAGACTAAGCAACATGCATAAGGTGTGTAGCTCAATCTTGAGAAAGTGGACAATGGTTTGAGAATTTACCTCAAACGATCGGTGGAAACGATACTCTAACACCGAGGAATGCGTTACCGGTGTTAGATATCACAACCCAAGCCTTAAAAGATCATTCTCTTAAGGTTTAGAGCAAACCCTAGGAGAGAGGAGAGAGCTCCAATTCGTTCCAGTTCAGAAAAATGAGAAAATGAGCTAAAAATTCGTGTTTCAGCCTATTTATATCGTATTACTGTTCACAGCGTCCGGACCTCACTGCGGACGGGCTGCAGACGGAAGCTACTGTCTGAGGGGCAGCAAGGTTCGTCCGGATGCAACTGCAGACGAGCTGCAGACGACACATACTGCCAGGCAGATTTGAACCCCAAAACGATGGAATTGGGAAAAGTCATAAACTACAAAGTTGTAGTATTTTGAGTTAGCTTTCCAATGACATAAATTTTACCTCAATCAGAGTTCTGAGTCTAAAGTTATAATCATTTTAATCCAACAAGGTCCGTCTGAAATTTCTGATTCGAATGGAAAATCACAACTCTTGCGGACGATGCCTACTGGCAGGATAATTTGACCCTCAAAAAGGTGTAATTGGAAAAATTCATAAACTACAAAGTTTTATTATTTTGAGTTATCTTTCGAATGACATAAATTTTGTTTCAATCGGAGTTTGGGATTAAAATTTATGATCATTTTAATCCAACAAGGTCATTCTGAAATTAGAGATTTGAGTGGAATAACTTCTTGAAACTTTTTCTGTGTGTTTTGTCCATTGTTCTTACTTTCAATTACTATATTACTCATGGTTATTAATTCCACTAAGTCATTTACATAAACGAGTTAATAAAATCCTCTATTCATATCTCGGATATAACAGATAAGGTTCGCTCGAGCGACTTATCAGGGTGGCTCGAGCGACCTTGCACGGTGAACAGTAACATCGGCAGACCCGATTTGGAAAAATCCTAAACCTACTTCAACTCGATTTTGGACTTCCTAGGGTGCACAAAATTGACTAGGGCTGTTCCTCAACTGATAAGCCTTGAATGTTATGCATTCAAGCCCCTTAACTCGCATTTGTTAAACCTTAGTCATTGTGTAATATAACTTTTTGTCGTGTTTTTGTGTTAGTTAGTGCTTTCAGGTCTTATGGTGAATGGGCACTCTACATCACGGATTTCCTCAAATTATGCTGATGGATTCAGACTTGGCTCGAGCGACATCATCATTTGGCTCGAGCTAAATATACTCAACTTGGCTCGAGCTACATCATCATTTGGCTCGAGCTAAATATACTCAACTTGGCTCGAGCGAAATTATCATATGGCTCGAGCGAAGATGTCCCCACATGGCTCGAGCGAACTCATAACTTAGCTCGAGCGAAATCGGTCGCACCAGAATCAGATTTGAGATCTGCACTCGATTTGGGGAGAGATATGTTCCTAAAGATGGGGTCAAGCACGGATTCACCTCTGAGATCCCTCAAATGGTGGTTTTGACTCCATATCCTCGCAATGAGGGATTGGGAAGACTAAATCCCTTAGTTTAAGGGATTGGATGGTGATTTTTAGGGATTGAAGGTGGATTCAAATAGGTGTTGGACCTCTCATTCAAAGGGTCGATTCTTCTGAGATCAAGCACGAATTAGGGTTCTAAGTTCATCAAGGGAACAACCAGCAGCTCATTAGAACTCTAAGAGATGGGTTTCTCTAATTCAATAGAGAATTCCATAGCCTCCATGAGTAGCTAAATTCTTTCTCATAGGGTTTGATGTAGCCCTTTNTTAAGGGATTGGATGGTGATTTTTAGGGATTGAAGGTGGATTCAAATAGGTGTTGGACCTCTCATTCAAAGGGTCGATTCTTCTGAGATCAAGCACGAATTAGGGTTCTAAGTTCATCAAGGGAACAACCAGCAGCTCATTAGAACTCTAAGAGATGGGTTTCTCTAATTCAATAGAGAATTCCATAGCCTCCATGAGTAGCTAAATTCTTTCTCATAGGGTTTGATGTAGCCCTTTCCAAGTCTATGGTTTGATTGTACTTCATTTTGGGATTTTCAATATATGTATGATGATTGTATTAGCTTAGAGGTTTGCAAAACAATTGTAATTGATTCAATGTTTATACTCATTTTTGATGAAAACTCCATCTTGTCTATAAGAGGTTTCTTAGTCTTGAATGAAATCGACATTCTTATTTTCTGTGATTATAGGAATGATAGCTATGCAATGATATGTTTTGACATAAAATCAAGAGGTTAGATAGGCCATGCTTAGGGAAGATGATCCATACTACATCTTAGATTAGTGTAACGTAGGTAGACGGATCATGCCAACCGAAGATGGGTTATACTCATTTCTTGATAATGTGTATGCTCATTAGAAGGTTTTATAGGCCATACCTAGGGAAGACGGATCGTACCACAACTAGAGTTTAGGTGGACGATCCGTGCTAACCGAAGATGGGTTATCATCACCTTTTAACTAAAGTACTTTCTTGTCGATGTCGTCATATGGTTGACACCCATTATGCGCATCATATCACACATATAGTAAGAATCCCATATGAATATAATCTGCCATTGGTATGAGGTTTGTGGTGAAATCATTTCCCTATATTTCTTCTCTTTTATTTCATTAATTGTTTATGCTTAATTTAGCTTTCAATTCAAAACCAACCAAAAATCGTTTTCTGAATTAGATTAGAGTACATTCTGGAAACTTAATAAGCATCCGACCAACAAACAGTCCTTGAGGTTCGACACCCTCCACATAGCCCTATCCTATAAGGATTCGTCCTATTGCGAGTGGTCTTTTTATAATTGATCCGTAAAATCCACATCATCAACTCTATAAATACTCCCCTAAGTCCTCCAAAACAAATACACAAGCTTGAGGAGAAGAATCAAAGGTTTTAAAGAAGGGTTTTTCTTGGTTCTTTCTTTCTTTTTAGTTTTTCTTTTTTATTTTCTTATGGGATGATTTTCATCCAAATTATGTGTAGCTAATACTTTGGTTAGGGCTTGATTGAAGCCCTAATCATGTCTCTTTAAGGTTTCAATTTGTCTTGCTACAATTCATATTTTAATGCTTAACTTGAATATTTCCGATTTTCTTGAATTCCTCACATGTATGTGTTTAATCATCATATGCTTGTGGTATGGATATGTTATTTAGATCAATTTGGATGGCCAAGTCCTGGACCTAATAGAGTAACAAAAGAACTCCATCACAGGTTCTTGGATTAATCAACATGGAAAATTAGAGTAGATGCCATGCTCTAGGCTCCATGTGTTTGTCGATCTCCATAGTTTTATGCTTTCTTGAAGAACAACTTAGTAGATGCCATGCTAAATCCGTTGAGAAAGAAAAGAGTTAGAGTAGATGCCATGCCTAACTCGTTGCTTAGGGAGATCAATAGCCTAAGGAGTAGATGCCATGCCCTTAGGTTGGCAAACATTGAGTATCATGATATGGTTGTCGCATTGTGCATATTGTTACCTTATTTGAGTATGATTAGCGGTGGATATCAATGTCCTACCCTTTATTCTTATTATTTTAATTCAATATTCTTATCTCATCTCATTCAAGATATTTTTTTTAGAAATTGCTTTTTAAACATATTTTACCAATCATCGTGGGAATGATCTCGTGTTTGCATACTATACTATCATTTTAATTTTGTGCACTTGTGAGTAAAACGTGCATTTATTTGCCTATTTATTTAGGTGGATATTTGTATAACAAGTTTTTGTCGCCATTGCCGGGGATTGTGTTAAATTGTGTTTTTAAAGGTTTTTCCTTTTAGTTGCTGAAGTTGTTGACCATATCACAGTTAATGATAGAAGGAATCAAGTTGGGTGTACCTTGCGTGATTTCTTGGGTCAACAGTTTCGTCTCTTTGATGGAGCACAAGGACCCTTAGTGGCCGAGGCTTGGATAACAGATATCCAACTGCTGTTTGAGACTCTTGGTTGCACTGACGAATAAAAGGTGAGATACGTGGCACTAAAACTCACTGCCGAGGCGGGTTGATGGTAAAAGTCCCGTAAAGAATTGCTGGAAATAGGCATGGCACCCGGGGATTACATTTCTTGGGCACAATTCGTAGAAGAATTTAATCGGCGTTTCTTTCCACGTGCTCAATGTCAACTCCGAGCCATCGAATTTCAGAACCTGGTGCAAGGAGCTATGACTGTGGAGCAATATTCTGCTAAGTTCACGGAGCTAGCAAGGTTCGCTACGAAACTAATCCAATCTAAAGCTGAAGGCTTCGAGAACGGTCTCAATCCGCGCATCAAAAAGAGAGTGATGTGCCTTGAAATCAAGGACTACGTCAGGCTGGTTGACGTAGCATCAATTACAGAGAGAGGCATGCGTGAGACATCTTCAGCTTATGAGCAGAAGAAACGATTAATGCCCCAAGCATCGTATCCATTTGAGCGACCGGCGACGGGGGTTAGCTTCAGAGTAACGAAGAGGAAGAGTTATCCTCCAACCACGGGAAGTCGTGGTGCTACTTGTCCCAAGTGTGGGAAGATGCATCAAGGCGAGTGTAGGACAACTGGAGATGCGTCCTTTTGTTGTGGCTCGAATAACCACTACCGAAGGAATTGACCCCTAGAGATAGCTGATGGAGCAAAGTAGCCGGGAAGCAGCGTACAACAAAAGCGACCCACTCAAGCCACGGTGTACACACTTACACCCGTTAATGAAGAAAATAAAGAAGAAGAAAACAATAATGTGGTGTCAGGTACCCTTTCTTTGTTTAGTACCCTTGCGTGTACTCTTTTTGATTCTGGAGCTACACATTCTTTCATCTCTGCATCATATGCTAAATTATGTCATGTAAAAACACAATCTATCGGCTTAAGCTTAGCTGTAGAAACCCCGGGAGGTGAAAAGATTAAGTGCAGTAGAGTTGTAATAAATTGCCCAGTTAAGATTGATGGTAAGATTTTACCGGCAAATTTAGCGGAATTTAAGGGTTTAGGTTATGATATAATCCTAGGCATGGATTGGCTATCTAATATTATGCAAGTTTCTCTTGTCACTCTAATAGGCCCAAGACTCGGTCATCCAAATTGACCTATATGACAATCTCCACATAAAATATGCATATGATGATCAAGCATAAACACACTCTATATGAGGAACGAACAAAAATCCGGAATTAATCAAGTGAGCATCACAAGTAGTTTGCAACATAACAAGTCAAATTCCTTAAAGATTACATGACTAGGGCTTCAATCAAGCCCTATTTAAGAGTTTAGTTACACATAATCAAAAAATACATCATCTTCATACAAGAAAATAGGAAAATAAGAGAAAAGAGAGAAAAACTTGGAAGAGTGGCTGTGAGGTGTGCTTGCTGGAGCTCCTGGTTCAGTTCCCCTGCAATCAATAATCATCTCTGAAAAATGCCTCCCACCTAGCTAAAACCGATGGGTTACAAGAGAGAGAGTTTTTCCCTCTTTTTTCTTAGTCAAAAAGAGGGGAACAAGGAAGTAATTAGGGGGCTGTTCTTCTGCAAATTTTGACTGCCCAAGGCTCCCTAGAGTGGACAAATAGCCACCCTCTAGCTGCACCAGCCGCACCTTTTGATTTCTTGGTGATTCCTTTTCACACCTGCAGTACTGGTGAGAATACATGGCCACTGTCCACGTGCTTTTTGACCATCAAAACTTCCGAATTAGATCTTGAACTTCAAATATCATTTCTTCATCTCTGAGTCAGATTTCCACTGCCACTGACCTTGCCTTAATCAGAATTTTGAGCTATGAGTTATGGTCAGAACAGTGTGCAAAGGTCAATCTCGGAGCTGCTTGAGTGCGGAATTTTCTGTTCTGGAAAAACCTGGGACTTCGCCAGCAATTTTGATCCCCAAAACGACCGAATTGGGTTTTTTACATAAAATATCATTTGTGCATCCTTGAGTTAGCTCTTGAATGCCACTGATTTTGGCTCAATCGGATATTTGAGCTAAAAGTTATGGACACAACAGTGCCCAGAGGTTCATTGCTCAGATTTGACATTTTAGTAACTCGAATTTGATGGGATTTTGCTGCAAGCCCTGAAAATACTAAAAATCATAAAAACAACACAAAACATTAAATTACAATGAAACTAAGGTATTAACATATGTAAGTTAAGGGCTTATTTTGTAGGAAAATGAGCACTTAACACACCCCCAAACTTACATAATGCTAGTCCCTTAGCATTACAAAACCAAAATAAAATAAAATACAATATAAACAAACTAACTACCTCCTTTTGTCGTAGGAAACACGGTTGCATTTAGCGTATGCAACAAGCCTTTTAAACCTCTAGGCATCCCTAGTGGACGAGTGAAGTCTCGTGAGGGTTTAACAGAAATGTTACCCACAAACATTATGCATAGGTCATGTTATTAAAAAGAATGGAGTATCAAAGAAATAATGGTTCACATTTCATTAGCAAGCTTAAAATGATAAACCCCATCTTCAAGACAATTAGGAATTCAAATCACAAATGGTTTGGCTTGAGATATCACATGTTCCAATCGGTAAAAAGTGAAACGAGCACATAGTTATGAGGCTTCAAAATAATTCCAACATGATATGGTCCCAAAACCTCAAATTCCTTGAACTCCTCATTGGATGAAACAACTGAGGCATAAATAATATTAGAGAGATTTACATGATTTACAAAATTTATATGGCTGTGCAATGTTTAGCTCCCTTAAGCTTTCTAATTGACCCATTTATCAAGTGTTAGGCCAATGACACCCAAACCAAATGGCTTTAGGGCACTAGATGTAAAAACACCCCTAAGGACTTATTAGCTCAAGTCAAAAAGGCTACGAAACCAAACTAGCCATATTATCAACCACCCACCTTTTGACGCAAACACTCAATGCTTAAATGAGGCAAAAAGGCCTGGTTACTCAGTGAAGCACAAAGTGGTCAATATTTCTTTCTTTTTTTTTTTTTTTTTGATCTCTTTATTATGAAAATGCGAAGGTCATCCATCCAACAAGTCACCCAATTCCAATCAAGATATTGAAAACAAACATGTAGGCATTTAAAGCTCATACCTCACAACTATTTACCCAAGTGCTCGTGTTGTCAAATCAAAACAAGTGAAATCTCAAAGCCAAATAAAGTGCAAGATTTAGAATTCTTAAATATGATTCATGTGTTCACCATTTTAAGCTCATCAATGAAAGGCAAGTTCCTTGTCCAATCCAATTTCTCCATTGATGTATTATTTATTGCTCTTAATTTTTGTGTGTTTTGTCTACCCTCTCTCTAAACTTAATTCACATTGTCTTTTTTAATGTGGTAGTATATAATTGAATGCATATGTGAATAAGGATTGGGAACTTGTTGTGTGTGTTTTTTTTTGAGCTTAGACGATGATCCTGGCCTATATTCTCCAACTAATATGAGTGACGTCGTGGGATATGCTTCTTTTTGTATAGATGTAATAGTTATTTTTTTGTATATGGTTGTGATGGGTTCGTAAACATTATTTTGTTTTATGGCTTTATGTCGCTTGTACATGTTTGTATAGCCATTCTTTTGTACATGTCACAGTTTAAATTTTTAATTCATTAGATTTTATTTGTCAATTCTATTGTATGAGTGCTCCCTGGTATAAATGCTTTCCGCATCAGTTGCGTTAGTAGTACACCTCTCAAATCTTCTTGATATGTGAAGTCGATGCTATGCTCTGCATAAACAATGTAAAAATATAGGAAATATGTTTTTTATTCTTTTTCTTTTTTATTTGAGAATGATGTATCGCAAATGGAATGAAGAAATAACATGATATATAAACATGACGGTCAGTTTCTAAAACCATGCGACAGTAATGCTTTCAGTTTATGTGCGCGATCTCCGTATTGCTTACGCTGCTCTACAGTAAGTTAAATGTAGATTTTATCATAAGCTCTCTTTCATGTCTCTTTTTTAATCTGTGAGACATCATATAGGGCAAATGTACTGGGCAGATTGAAGGATCATATCTTCATCTCTAAACTGAACGCCCATCTCCATGTAAGGCTTTACCCTGTGCCCATTCACCGTGAATGTCTGATTTTTTTCTTTGCAATGAACTTCCACCGCACCATGAGGAAAGACTTGGGTGACAACATAAGGACCGTACCACCTTGATTTGAGCTTCCCAGGAAAAAGTCTTAATCTTGAATTATAGATCAATACCTTTTGTCCTACATGAAACTCCTTCCTTACAAGCTGCCTGTCATGGTAAACCTTGGTTCTTTCCTTGTAGAGCTTGGCATTCTCATATGCATTATGCCTCAATTCCTCAAGCTCCGCCAGCTGTAGCTTCCTCTTGTCACCTGCTTCCTTCATGTCAAAATTTAACTTTTTTATGGCCCAATAAGCTCTATGTTCCAACTCCACTGGTAGGTGACAAGCTTTCCCAAACACCATTCTATATGGGGACATGCCAATGGGGGTTTTGTAGGCTGTCCTATAAGCCCACCAGTGATGGAGGCAGCCATTTCAATAATCAGCCCTTTGCTTCCTTGCTAAAGAAGTATGGGATCACACATAAAGTTGGCACTCCATATCATCCTCAAACTAGCGGTCAAGTGGAGATAAGCAATCGAGAAATCAAGAGCATTTTAGAAAAGACAGTGAACACTCGGAGAAAGGATTGGCTCTGCGGTTGAATGATGCATTGTGGGCTTATAGGACAGCCCTACAAAACCCCCATTGGCATGTTCCCCATATAGAATGGTGTTTGGGAAAGCTTGTCCCCTACCAGTGGAGTTGGAACATAGAGCTTATTGGGCCATAAAAAATTAAATTTTGACATGAAGGAAGCAGGTGACAAGAGGAAGCTACAGCTGGCGGAGCTTGAGGAATGGAGCATAATGCATATGAGAATGCCAAGCTCTACAAGGAAAAGAACCAAGGTTTACCATGACAGGCAGCTTGTAAGGAAGGAGTTTCATGTAGCAAAAGGTATTGATCTATAATTCAAGATTAAGACTTTTTCCTGGGAAGCTCAAATCAAGGTGGTACGGTCCTTATGTTGTCACCCAAGTTTTCCTCATGGTGCGGTGGAAGTTCATTGCAAAGAAAAAATCAGACATTCACGTGAATGGGCACAGGGTAAAGCCTTACATGGAGATGGGCGTTCAGTTTAGAGATGAAGATATGATCCTTCAATCTGCCCAGTACATTGCCTGAGACTCACCAAAGTTTGGCTGAAGACTATAAACTTACCACTACCTTGGGAGGTAACCCAAGGGAATGGAGTAGTACTGAAGCTACTCCATGGTTTTAAATGCTGCATATTTATTTTTTTTTCTTGTTCTTCAAAAAAAAAAAAAAGAAAAAAAAATTTCTATTTTAATTGTTTTGCAGGACAAGTGCTTTCCATTCAAGTTTGGAGGGGTACTCTAAACCACGTCTCTCCAATCAGGTTCCCTCTATCCCTGACATTGCATTTCAAATTTATCTACACATTGAGGACAATGTGTGATTTAAGTTTGGGGGTATGGAAAGACCAAGACTTTGTCCAAAATTTTTGAAAGTGCATGATTATGTTGTTCTTGAGAATTTGGTTGATCTGAAATTGTGATTTGCCTTTCATTGGATGAGCTTAAAATGGTGAACACATGATCATACATTTAAGAATTCTAAATCTTGCACTTAATTTTGGCTTTGAGATTTCACTTGTTTTGATTTGACTATCACGAGCACTTGGGTATATAGTTTGTGAGGTATGAGCTTTAAATGCCTACATGTTTGTTTTCAATATCTTGATTGGAATTGGGTGACTTGTTGGATGGATGACCTTCGCATTTCATAATAAGAGATACAAAAAAAAAAAAAAAAAGAAAGAAATATTGACCACTTTGTGCTTCACTGAGTAACCAGGCCTCTTGCCTCATTAAGCATTGAGTGTTTGCGTCAAAAGGTGGTGGTTGATAATATGGCTTAGTTTGGGTTCGTAGCCTTTTTGACTTGAAGCTAATAAGTCCTTAAGGGTGTTTTTACATCTAGTGCCCTAAAGCCATTTGGTTTGGGTGTCATTGGCCTAACACTTGATAAATGGGTCAATTAGAAAAGCTTAAGGAGCTAAACATTGCACAGCCATAAAAATTTTGTAAATCATGTAAATCTCTCTAATATTATTTATGCCTCAGTTGTTTCATCCAATGAGGAGTTCAAGGAATTTGAGGTTTTGGGACCATATCATGTTGGAATTATTTTGAAGCCTCATAACTATGTGCTCGTTTCACTTTTTTACCGATTGGAACATGTGATATCTCAAGCCAAACCATTTGTGATTTGAATTCCTAATTGCTTGAAGATGGGGTTTATCATTTTAAGCTTGCTAATGAAAATGTGAATCATTATTTCTTTGATACTCCATTCTTTTTAATAACATGACCTATGCATAATGTTTGTGGTAACATTTCTGTTAAACCCTCACGAGACTTCACTCGTCCACTAGGGATGCCTAGGAGGTTTAAAAGGCTTGTTGCATACGCTAAATGCAACCGTGTTTCCTACGACAAAAGGAGTAGTTAGTTTGTTTATATTGTATTTTATTTTATTTTGTTTTGTAATGCTAAGGGACTAGCATTATGTAAGTTTGGGGGTGTGTTAAATGCCAATTTCCTACAAAATAACCCTTAACTTACATATGTTAATACCTTATTTTCATTGTAATTTAATGTTTTGTGTTGTTTTTATGATTTTTAGTATTTTCAGGGCTTGCAGCAAAATCCCATCAAATTCGAGTTACTAAAATGTCAAATCTGAGCAATGAACCTCTGGGCACTGTTGTGTCCATAACTTTTAGCTCAAATATCCGATTGAGCCAAAATCAGTGGCATTCAAGAGCTAACTCAAGGATGCACAAATGATATTTTTATGTAAAAAACCCAATTCGGTCGTTTTGGGGATCAAAATTGCTGGCGAAGTCCCAGGTTTTTCCAGAACAGAAAATTCCGCACTCAAGCAGCTCCGAGATTGACCTTTGCACACTGTTCTGACCATAACTCATAGCTCAAAATTCTGATTAAGGCAAGGTCAGTGGCAGTGGAAATCTGACTCAGAGATGAAGAAATGATATTTGAAAGTTCAAGATCTAATTCGGAAGTTTTGATGGTCAAAAAGCACGTGGACAGTGGCCATGTATTCTCACCAGTACTGCAGGTGTGAAAAGGAATCACCAAGAAATCAAAAGGTGCGGCTGGTGCAGCTAGAGGGTGGCTATTTGTCCACTCTAGGGAGCCTTGGGCAGTCAAAATTTGCAGAAGAACAGCCCCCTAATTACTTCCTTGTTCCCCTCTTTTTGACTAAGAAAAAAGAGGGAAAAACTCTCTCTCTTGTAACCCATCGGTTTTAGCTAGGTGGGAGGCATTTTTCAGAGATGATTATTGATTGCAGGGGAACTGAACCAGGAGCTCCAGCAAGCACACCTCACAGCCCTCTTTCCAAGTTTTTCTCTCTTTTCTCTTATTTTCCTATTTTCTTGTATGAAGATGATGTATTTTTTGATTATGTGTAACTAAACTCTTAAATAGGCTTGATTGAAGCCCTAGTCATGTAATCTTTAAGGAATTTGACTTGTTATGTTGCAAACTACTTGTGATGCTCCACTTGATTAATCCGGATTTTTGTTCGTTCCTCATATAGAGTGTGTTTATGCTTGATCATCATATGCATATTTTATGTGGAGATTGTCATATAGGTCAATTTGGATGACCGAGTCTTGGGCCTATTAGAGTGACAAGAGAAACTTGCATAATATTAAATAGCCAATCCATGCCTAGGATTATAATCATAACCTAAACCCTTAAATTCCGCTAAATATTGCCGGTAAATCTTACCATCAATCTTAACTGGGCAATTTATTACAACTCTACTGCACTTAATTCTTTTCACCTCCCGGGGTTTCTACAGCTAAGCTTAAGCCGATAGATTGTGTTTTTACATGACATATTTAGCATATGATGCAGAGATGAAAGAATGTGTAGCTCCAGAATCAAAAAGAGTACACGCAAGGGTACTAAACAAAGAAAGGGTACCTGACACCACATTATTGTTTTCTTCTTCTTTATTTTCTTCATTAACGGGTGTAAGTGTGTACACCGTGGCTTGAGTGGGTCGCTTTTGTTGTACGCTGCTTCCCGGCTACTTTGCTCCATCAGCTATCTCTAGGGGTCAATTCCTTCGGTAGTGGTTATTCGAGCCACAACAAAAGGACGCATCTCCAGTTGTCCTACACTCGCCTTGATGGCATCTTCCCACACTTGGGACAAGTAGCACCACGACTTCCCGTGGTTGGAGGATAACTCTTCCTCTTCGTTACTCTGAAGCTAACCCGTCGCCGGTCGCTCAAATGGATACGATGCTTGGGGCATTAATCGTTTCTTCTGCTCATAAGCTGAAGATGTCCACGCATGCCTCTCTCTGTAATTGATGCTACGTCAACCAGCCTGACGTAGTCCCTTGATTTCAAGGCACATCACTCTCTTTTGATGCGCGGATTGAGACCGTTCTCGAAGCCTTCAGCTTTAGATTGGATTAGTTTCGTAGCGAACCTTGCTAGCTCCTGAACTTAGCAGAATATTGCTCCACTCATAGCTCCTTGCACCAGGTTCTGAAATTCGATGGCTCGGAGTTGACATTGAGCACGTGGAAAGAAACGCGATTAAATTCTTCTACGAATTGTGCCCAAGAAATGTAATCCCCGGGTGCCATGCCTATTTCCAGCAATTCTTTACGGGACTTTTACCATCAACCCGCCTCGGCAGTGAGTTTTAGTGCCACGTATCTCACCTTTTTATTCGTCAGTGCAAACCAAGAGTCTCAAACAGCAGTTGGATATCTGTTATCCAAGCCTCGGCCACTAAGGGTCCTTGTGCTCCATCAAAGAGACGAAACTGTTGACCCAAGAAATCACGCAAGGTAACACCCAACTGATTCCTTCTATCATTAACTGTGATATTGGTCAACAACTTCAGCAACTAAAAGGAAAAACCTTTAAAAACACAATTTAACACAATCCCGGCAATGGCGACAAAAACTTGTTATAACAAATACCACCTAAATAAATAGGCAAATAAATGCACGTTTTACTCACAAGTGACAAAATTAAAATGATAGTATAGTAATGCAAACACGAGATCATTCCCACGATGATTGTTAAAATATGTTTAAAAAGCAATTTCTAAAAAAAATATCTTGAATGAGATGAGATAAGAATATTGAATTAAAATAATAAGAATAAAGGGTAGGACTTGATATCCACCGCTAATCATACTCAAATAAGGTAACAATATGCACAATGCGACAACCATATTCATGATACTCAATGTTTGCCAACCTAAGGGCATGGCATCTACTCCTTAGGCTATTGATCTCCCTAAGCAACGAGTTAGGCATGGCATCTACTCTAACTCTTTTCTTTCTCAACGATTTAGCATTGCATCTACTAAGTTGTTCTTCAAGGAAAGCATAAAACTATGGAGATCGACAAACACATGGAGCCTAGAGCATGGCATCTACTCTAATTTTCCATTGTTGTTTAATCCAAGAACCTGTGATGGAGTTCTTTTGTTACTCTATTAGGTCCAGGACTTGGCCATCCAAATTGATCTAAATAACATATCCATACCACAAGCATATGATGATTAAACACATACATGTGAGGAATTCAAGAAAATCGGAAATATTCAAGTTAAGCATTAAAATATGAATTGTAGCAAGGACAAATTGAAACCTTAAAGAGACATGATTAGGGCTTCAATCAAGCCCTAACCAAAGTATTAGCTACACATAATTTGGATGAAAATCATCCCATAAGAAAATAAAAAAGAAAAACTAAAAAGAAGAAAAACCAAGAAAAACCCTTCTTTTAAAACCTTTGATTCTTCTCCTCAAGCTTGTGTATTTGTTTTGGAGGACTTAGGGGAGTATTTATAGAGTTGATGATGTGGATTTTACGGATCAATTATAAAAAGACCACTCGCAATAGGACGAATCCTTATAGGATAGGGCTATGTGGAGGGTGTCGAACCTCAAGGACTGTTTGTTGGTCGGATGCTTATTAAGTTTCCAGAATGTACTCTAATCTAATTCAGAAAACGATTTTTGGTTGTTTTGAATTGAAAGCTAAATTAAGCATAAACAATTAATGAATAAAAGAGAAGAAATATAGGGAAATGATTTCACCACAAACCTCATACCAATGGCAGATTATATTCATATGGGATTCTTACTATATGTGTGATATGATGCGCATAATGGGTGTCAACCATATGACGACATCGACAAGAAAGTACTTTAGTTTAAAAGGTGATGATACCCATCTTCGGTTAGCACGGATCGTCCACCTAAACTCTAGTTTGTGTACGATCCGTCTTCCCTAGGTATGGCCTATAAAACCTTCTAATGAGCAATACACATTATCAAGAAATGAGTATAACCCATCTTCGGTTGGCATGATCCGTCTACCTACGTTACACTAATCTAAGATGTAGTATGGATCATCTTCCCTAAGCATGGCCTATCTAACCTCTTGATTTTATGTCAAAACATATCATTGCATAGCTATCATTCCTATAATCACAGAAATAAGAATGTCGATTTCATTCAAGACTAAGAACCTCTTATAACAAGATGGATTTTCATCAAAAATGAGTATAAACATTGAATCAATTACAATTGTTTTGCAAACCTCTAAGCTAATACAATCATCATACATATATTGAAAATCCCAAAATGAAGTACAATCAAACCATAGACTTGGAAAGGCTACATCAAACCCTATGAGAAAGAATTTAGCTACTCATGGAGGCTTTGGAATTCTCATATTGAATTAAGAAACCCATCTCTTAGAGTTCTAATGAGCTGCTGGTTGTTCCCTTGATGAACTTAGAACCCTAATTCGTGCTTGATCCAGAAGAATCGACCCTTTGAATGAGAGGTCCAACACCTATTTGAATCCACCTTCAAATCCCTAAAAATCACCATCCAATCCCTTAAACTAAGGGATTTAGTCTTCCCAATCCTCATTGCGAGGATATGGAGTCAAAACCACCATTTGAGGGATCTCAGAGGTGAATCCGTGCTTGACCCCATCTTTAGAACATATCTTCTCCCCAAATCGAGTGCAGATCTCAAATCTGATTCTGGTGCGACCGATTTCGCTCGAGCTAAGTTATGAGTTCGCTCGAGCCATGTGGGGACAATCTTCGCTCGAGCCATATGATAATTCTCGCTCGAGCCAAGTTGAGTATATTTAGCTCGAGCCAAAATGATGATGTAGCTCGAGCCAAGTTGAGTATATTTAGCTCTAGCCAAATGATGATGTCGCTCGAGCCAAGTCTGAATCCATCAGCAAATTTGAGGAAATCCGTGATGTAGAGTGCCCATCACCATTAAGACCTGAAAGCCTAAACTAACACAAAAAAACACGACAAAAAGTTATATACACAAGACTAAGGTTTAACAAAATGCGAGTTAAGGGGTTGAACTGCAAACATTCAAGGATTATCAGTTGAGGAAACACCCTACGTCAATTTTGTGCACCCTAGGAAGTCAAAATCCGAGTTGAAGTATGGTTTAGGATTTTCCAAATCGGGTCCTGCCGATGTTACTGTTCACCCGCGCAAGGATCGCTCGAGCCACCCTGATCAAGTCGCTCGGAGCGAACCTGTATCTGTTATATCCGAGATATGAATAGAGAATTTTATTAACTCGTTTATGTAAATGACTTAGTGGAAATTAATAACCGATGAGTAATATATATTGAAAGTTAGAACATGGAGCAAAAACACACAGAAAAAGTTTCAAGAAGTTATTCCACCTCAAATCTCTAATTTCAGGAATGACCTTGTTGGATTAAAATGATCATAAATTTTAATCCCCAAACTCCGATTGAAACAAAATTTTATGTCATTCGAAAGATAACTCAAAATAATAAAACTTTGTAGTTTATGAATTTTTCCAATTACACCTTTTTTGAGGTCAAATTATCCTGCCAGTAGGCATCGTCCGCAAGAGTTGTGATTTCCCATTCGAATCCAGAAATTCAGACGGACCTTGTTGGATTAAAATGATTATACTTTAGACTCAGAACTCTGATTGAGGTAAAATTTATGTCATGGAAAGCTAACTCCAAATACTACAACTTTGGTAGTTTAGACTTTTCAATCCATCGTTTTGGGTTTCAAATCTGCCTGGCAGTATGTGTCGTCCTGCAGCTCGTCTGGCAGTTGACGTCCGGTACGAACCTTGCTGCCCCATCAGACCAGTAGCTTCGTCTGCAGCCCGTCCGCAGTGAGGTCCGGACGCTGTGAACAGTAATTACGAATATAAATACGAAACACGAATTTTTACCTCATTTTTCATTTTCTGAACTGGAACGAATTGGAGCTCTCCTCCGTCTCTCTAGGGTTTGCTCTAAACCTAAGAGGAATGATCTTTTAAGGCTTGGGTTGTGATATCTAACACCGGAACGCATTCCTCGTTGTTAGGAGTATCTTTTCCACCGATCGTTTGAGGTTAAATCTACAATCCATTGTCCACTTTCAAATGAGCATACACACCTTATGATGTTGCTTAGTCTTGATTATTTGTCTAGGAATTTGTTATATTTGTGACGTTTGAGCATGGATCGAAGTTTCCAAGACCGGGTTCATTACCTTCAAGGTAAGTTTCAAGTTAGCTAAGTAATTGGGTTTGGTTTAGAGTTTTATAAGTTAATCTTAGAGATTCTCTATGGGTTAACTTTTGTTAGCATTTAAATTGTGTTTGAGCCCCATGTATTAGAATGGGGTCTCAATTGGGCTATTTACTTATGAGGTTTGCAAGCACTCATGGGTGTATAGAAGTATCGTTTTGAGGTTATGATTTATGCCTAATGATCACATGCAATGATGTATTGCAGATTTTGTGTGATTAAGAGGTGTCATTGGTTCAATTGATTAAGCAGTCGGAGCGGAGCAATGAGTATAATTACTCACGAGAAAAGATTACTATTTTTATGCTTTCAAGATTTATATTATATTCGAGCCCAATCGTATGTTATGTTAGTGTTGTTATTATGAAGTATTTTGATACTTTGAACTATGTTTAGAAATGTTGATGGAAACTGTTTATGAAATGATGTTAAAGATTACATAATTGTAAAAGAAAGAAAAGAATGTTTATTGCATGGAGGAATGATAATGTTTTCGAAGGGGGTGATTAGCCCTGAAGATAGAAAAGTGATATGTTTTCGAAGGAGTGTAATGCCTCCGATGATAGTAAAGTAAAATGTTTTCGAAGGGGTGATTAGCCCTGATGATAGAAAGTGATATGTTTTCGGAAGGGTTAATGCTCGAATGATGTAGTAAAAATGTTTTCGAAGGGGTGATTAGCCCTGATGGATAGAGAAATGTGATATGTTTTCGAAGAGTGTAAAGGCTCCGAATCTCTCCTTCTTT